>PVJD01007731.1:0-80605 GCA_004026545.1 Mormoops blainvillei
TCATTAAGGTTTCTACTTACTAGAGACCATTCATTGCAGGTCTCTGCGTCTGGAGCAAAGCACTGACAGAGTCTTCAGAAGGACAGTTTTTCCTTTAAACATGATCAAATTCTTGGTCAGGACTCCACTCCCCACTCCCACCTCCTTCTCACTAGGCCCCAGGGGAATAGAAAACAGACTTATTTCCCCCTTCACCGCCCTAAGCCCTCAGTGTTTGTGGGCTTTTTCCATGCCTCCAAAAAACACCGTCTTAAGGGAGATTTGGAGTTTCATGAAAGATTTCATGATATCTGTCTTCTGGGAGAACTGGAAACAGAAATTGAGCTATAAATGCTAGATTGTCATGCCTGAAAGCAACCTTCCATTTTCCATTCTGGATTGATTTTAAAATGTGGTATCATTCCCAGAGCTGTTCAGAATAATTCAATGTTTATCTACCTACCCTTCCCCTTTTGCTTTTAATCCTCCCCTCCAATCAGATGGTATGTAAGATTTTAAGATTAATATCTGCCCCCCAAAATATGAAAAACTAGTAAGCACAAATCTGTTCATAGTTAGAAATATTTTATGGAAGCATTTCAAATACTCAGCATTTAGGAAAAAACACATTTTTTGAGACGTGCTTCTTGGCTGTAATATATGTGTGAAGTTGAGGACTAGGGTCTCACAGTGTGACAACAGAAGGGCTGGAGGTGAGATGGGTAAAGACAGGAAGGTGGGCAGTATAATGGGGACTGGGTATAGTAATAACTAAGTTGTATTGAGCTTACTTTGTTTGTGGTTGCTAACTTTATATTCCTAGGAGATTTTTAAAAATCATAGCAAATGGGGAAAAAGGTTGAACAGTAAGATGCAAATTCCAGGCCAGCAGGGGGAGGTGGTGGCCAAGGGATTCACACACCAAAGCTGAATCCATAACTAACATGGGTCTTTAGGGGCTGAGCAGTAAATGAAGTCAGTTCCAGCTGTGCCCAGAATGTTCTGCTGAGGTTTCATAGCTCCTGGCTGTTTCACACCAGTCAGGGAAGCCTAGGGGGTCCTTGGGGAACAAAGAAATGGAGAGGCAATTCCAAGCTGCTGCAAACAAGTTGCAAGAGAACATAAATCTACAGGTTGATTCATGCTGTACAAGCAACCTGTAAAGAAATCACTGGGATTTTTCATTTATCAAACACTAGTAAGATTTCCTTTTAAAACGACGAGGCTCTCAAGACCATCCCTTATTGTTGGATGATATAAGGACCCCCACAGAACTTCCTCCTGAGGCCCTTCTCACCCAGGAAATAGGAAATTTACAAATTTACACTATACTCCTCAGTATGAACCACCCCCCCCCCCCCATTACCAACCTGTCACAGTATTGAGAGTTAAACACCCTTGAGCATGCTACCTGAAGCCCTTAGGAAACTGAATCCTTTTATGTCCTGTCTCAGTATGGTGACATGTTCCAAAGCAATATGAACCTACTCTGAAAGCCAAGAAGAGTAATGGAGTGCTTCAGGTCTTCTTGAAGGGAAGACAAGGGTCTTCACATTGTTTCAAACAAACAGATCTCCCTAAACATCCTTCTTAGACATTCTTCCCTTCCTCCCAAGTTTCATATTCATGATAGCTATGAAATCCCTCCTTCTCTCCAATGCTCTGCGATGCTCACATTCACCTCTTCCTTCACTTACACCTACCCATCATTCTCTGCCCACCCTTCTGTGCACCTGACTTGCCAGCTTCTGATGGTGTGTACCTCCAGGAAATGAGATGAATGAGTCCAGTCTCTTACTCTAAGCTTTTTTCCTTCACTTTCCTATTATAGCGAAAGTTATATTCAGTGACACGGATTGACCTTACAATATACAGTTAGATGAGTTTTGAGATAGATACAGATGAATGATGCAGATATAGATATAAAGGTATATAGATATACAGGAATATCTGTGTGACTAACACACAAATCAAAATATAGAGAATTTCAATCTCCCCAGAAAGTTCCCTCATTCCTCCACCCAATCGCTCTCCACCCCCATAAGCAACCACCATTTTAATTTCTGTTGCCATAGATTAATTTTGCTAGTTTATAACTTCACATAAATAAAATCATATATGTGCTTTTTTGTGTCTGCTTTCTTTCGCTCTACATTAGGTTTTTGAAATTTATCCACGGTGTCTCATGTTCCAGTAGATTGTTCATTTATAGTGCTGGGTAGTATTACATTAAATCTATATGGCACAATTTATTTTTCCAGTCACCATGAGCATTTGCGTTGCTTCCATTTTGGGTCTATTATGAATGAAGCTGCTATGAACATTTTGGTACATTTTTTTTTTTTTTTGTAGACATATGTTGTCATTTTTCCCGGGTGAAAATCTATCCATGGAATTGCAGGGTTATGAGGTAATAGTATATTTAACTTCATAAAAAACTACCAAACACTCTCCCAAAGTATTTTACCAGCAATATGCGACAGACAGTTCCAGCTACCCCACAGCCTAATCTAGATTGATGTTATCAGACTTTTTAATTTCATCCATTCTAGTGGATGTAAAGTAGTAGAATATGATGACTTTAATTTTCTTTTCCCTAATGATTAATGATGTGTGTAGATGAAAAAGGGGCCATATACTAAACCTGACAACCTCAGGGGAGGCCTGCATAGTGGCCCTGTAAACCCAGACACCTAAAGTAACCACCAAGGATGGCCCGAAATTAAAGCTGTCTAACTAAAAGCAGTTCATGGTGGGTAGCTGCGTCCTCGGCAGGTATCTTTTCCTAACAAAGGTCAGTCTTCACCTTAACCAAGCCTGTTGTCTTTTTTTGCATCTGTGATAACATACCTTTGGAATATCAATGTAACTGCCCCCCTCCATCACCCCTCAAAGAACAACCACAGCACAAGAGTGGAGACCACAGATCCTCTCACTGTATTATTATCACGTTAATTGTTAACTGTTGACTCTCCTATACCCACCATGTAAAAGAACTACGAGTCTATTTTTTTCACTTTTTATCCCGTCCCAGAGATTTCCCCGCTTTGCCTTCTCCCGCCTCCCTAATCTGTCACCAGTGTATTTCACGTAAGCCCCTACATCTTCCCCTTTGATTCTGACGTATAAAGTATGTGGCAACACTGCCATTTTCCAGAGCATTTTCTCAAGCCATTGAGATTTTGCTTCCCAGCAATTGTCACCAGTTTGGCTGAAATAAACTCATAAAAATTCTTACGGTTTGGACGTTTCTTACGTTGCCATGTCGTACACTGTAGCACAGGAGCCCCAAACCAGGGAGCTGCTTAAGTGTTCATGATATTCCTAAAAAAAAAACAAACCACTGGCTGGACTAGCTGATGTGAACGTGCCATTTTATTATTCATATTACAGGTGACACACCAACTGCGGAGGGGCCTTGCGAGAGGGACAGCCACTCCTCCAGTCGGAGGCTCACTATAAGGTGTCCTAGACAAAGGCTACATGGGTCCAGGTCGCACAAGCCTACCTGTGGCCGGGAGCTATGTTACATCAGGTGTGTACATGCAGAAGGAAACGGTCATGAAGCAGCTGCAGGACAAGAAGCCACTCCCAAAACAGATAAGGAGGGAGTTCAATCCATTCCCAAAACAATACACATTCCTTTTGGCCAGGGGCACCCTGGCCGCCAGCCCTTGCCACAGGTGGTGGGAGAGCCGTGTATGGAGCCCACACACACTTTTCATAGATTTATTGGACATTCCTATATATCCTTTTTTGTGAAGTGTCTATTCAAGTATTCTGCCTATTTTTTATAGACTTGTTTGATATTTTATTACTGATTATAGCAAGATAGCAAATAGACTCTCCCAATACGTATCTTACCTTTTCATTTTCTTAATGATGTTTTTTGATGCGCAGAATTTTAAAATTTTTATGAAGTTCAGTTTTACCAGTTTTTTTTTTCTTTTATGGTTTGGGCTTTTTGGAGTCCTCTCTGAGAAATTTTTTCCTACCGCAAGAGTGCAAAGATAATTCTCTTGTGTTCCCTTCTAGAACTTGGAAAGTGTTCACTTTTACACTTCAGTCTATGAGCAATTTCAAATTAATTTTTTGTGTATGGTGTGAGATTGTGGCCAAGTTTTCCCCTTACAGATATCCAATTATTCCACAGTGACTTACTGAAAAGAATTTTTTTTCACCATTAAATTGCCCTGATACCTTTGTTGAAAACCAGTTATGGGGACCTCTTTCTGGATTCTAATTCTGTTCCATTGCTTTGTCTGTCTTTGTGCCAATAGTGCACTTTCTTGAGGACTATAGCTTTAGACAGTCTTCAATCAGTTAGGGCAAGTCTCTCAGTTTTGTTTTGTTTTTTTTCTAAAAATGTTTGGCTTTCTAGATCCTTTCTACTACCATGCAGATTTTAGAATCAATTTGCAATTTTTGTCAAAGAAGTCTTTTGGAATCCTGATTGGGGCTCTGATAAAACTGTAGATCAATTTGGGAAGAAAGGACATCTTAAAAGTATTAACTATACTAGTCTATGAACACTGTGTGCCTACATATTTATATAGTTAGTATTTAGACATTTAGAAATGCCCCCCGTGATCTGTGGCAATAGATTTTGTCTCCTTAATCTGAGAAGACAAAGCCACATCAGCTTTCTTATGTTTATTATTGATATAGTTTATTTTTTAACTGTTCTTCCCTGGTATATACGTTTTCTTCCCTCTCTCCCTTTGGCCACTCTCATGGCATTCTCCTTATCTTTAGTTTTTGGCAGTTAAATGATGCTATATCTAAGTATATTTCACTCTTTACTTATACTGCTTGGGATTTGCTAATGTTCTTAGATATGTAAATTGATGTTTTTCTCCAAATCTGGGGAATTTTTAGACCTATTTCTTCAAAGACATATATTCTGTATTGCCCTATTTACTCTCTTCTTCCCAGGGACCCTAATTATGTGTGTAATAAATTACAGTGCGGGGCAAAAGTAAGTTTACAGTTGTGAGTACGTAAATACAGAGCTTATTCTTGTATTTTTATTAATTATTCTATTCTTTTCCATAAAGACATCCTGTATATTGTCCCACGCGTCACTAAGACTGTTCATTTTTTTTAATCACATTTTTTTCCATTCTTCAGATTGCACTTTTTATTTCAGATATTGTTCTTTTCATTTCTAGAGTTTCCATTTAGATCATTTTTATAGTTTCTATTTTTTCCCTGACATCCCCCATATGTTCCCTCATTCAAACCATCCTTTCTTTTAAGCCCTTGAACATATTTATAATAGCTATTTTAAAATCCCTGTCTACAAAATCTAACCTCTGGTTCATCTTGAGGTCTACTTCTCTGACTCACATTTTCCTGCCTCTTTACATGTTTGGAAAAAATTTTTATAGTACACTGGGTATGGCGTGTGACACGTTGTAAAGAGCCTGAATTATGCAGTCTTCCTTTAAAGAGTTGGTGTTTTTGTTCTTAGGGTGTGGCCCTTAGTTGAGGGCATGGTTCTTATTCCCAGGGTGTGACCTTTCTGTGATTTCAGAAGAATGTCTGATTTGTTGGCAAGGTCTCCATACCTCTGAAGTAAAACTCCACTATCTCTCAGCGCTGGATAAACTCGTTTCCTCTGTGTCACCTCTCACCCCCAGGGCAAATGCTCTCTGCCCCACCTCGCAGCCTTGGCCTGCATGGGCACGGCCCAAACCGGGGCCACAGACCTACAGTAAGCATCCACACAGATTTTTGGGTCCCCTCTGAGCGAAGCCATCTCCTCCAGCACTCTCCCCACAAAATTTTAGCAGCCCCCAAGACCCAACCGCTGCCTCTGAGTTCAGCGGGACCACTGCTTCTTTCGGGCTCCTCCTCACTTCGCCACCATGACGGAAGTGCCCCAAGACAGGGCAAACAAGCGGTTCACCTCATGTGTTTCTCTTTGCTCAAGAATCTCAGTCCTACTCTGCCTATTGTCGGAACACTTGAAAACAGTTGTTTCATATATTCTGTCTGGTTTTATAGTTGTTTATGGTGGGAGGACTACTCTGTTGTGGCCGGAAGTACAAATGATAGCCCTTAATGTTTTTCTTGTGAGAGTCAACACCACACAGGAATGTTAATGATTAAGTGTCTTTATCTCATTACCTCTCACTGCAAGAAAACTTTCTGGACTCCTGACAAATCTATTACATAGTTTTCTCTCGGAGGGATCATGAGTTATATTTGCTTGCGGCGAGTGAATCTCTTCTGACTCGCAGCATAGATCCCATCTTCCTTTCTTCTTCTGCTATTGTGTTGGCGACATTACCAATTTCCCGACTACACATGACTGCATTCACCAAAGTTTCTTCTAACAAATTTTGGAGCTAGGATCTGAGTGTCTCTCTTGGAAAGGAAGCAGTCAGCATCAGGTTCCAATCTTCCCCTCCTCTGGGGTCTGCCTCTCTCACCAGAGAAGAACGATGCCAGCTCCCCTAATCCGTTCCCTCACGAATGCAGCTGGCTACTAAACCCTGCCAGAAACACAGAGGTGCCCACGCTCCCCAAGTCCTTCACTGTCCTGAGGCTGTCCCACACTTAGTGGGGTCTGCCATGAGCCAGAGAATAAGTGGTCACAGAAATCTCCTTTGGGACAATGTGGAAGAAGACAAGACACACACTCAAATGCCCAAATTCTGGGCCCACAGGATCTTTTGCTTGGAATTGAGAGGTCTTTTTTCTCCTTCTGCATCATGGGAACTTTTTCACTTATTACAGATCTGACTTTAAGAGGTTGAATCATATCTATCTTAATTTCTGGTTCAACAAACGTCTTCTAGCTGGTCTCTGTTGGTTTGCTACTATGTTTTCCTCTTTTTTTTTATGTCAGCCCCAATCTACTTCACCAAGAGAAAAACTCAGAGGCTCTGCAGGTGTGTGGTGGAGTAGAGGTTATGTGGTAACTCCACTCCAAACGACTCCCAGCACAGACCTCAGCCGAGCAGGCATTCCAGACAGAATATACTTGGAAAACCTTTCCCTCCTTCTTGTTGACAAGTGCTTAGGAACTTAAAAGCCCCAGGGATGCTCTGCCCTTCCGCGTGCTTTTGAGCACGTCATACAGTTAGTCACAAAACACGGTCCTTGCAACTTTCTATCAGGACGCACACTCTGACAATCCCAGCTATACCTGTGAGATCTTCCACACACACTTGAGTCTCTTTTCCACCCCTAGCCCCCTCCCCCGGTCTTTTGGACAGAGCTTCCTTTCTCCAGGATCTGGAAGAAGGCCGCTGTACCAAGGCTTGCAAAGCCTGCTTCACTGCAAGCTCCACAGTAGCCACCCCCAGGGGGACCACTTTCAGGTGGTAGGACAGGGCAAGAGCCTGTCTGCACACATTCGCATGATTACATCCTGTCTTTTCTCCTCTTTCTGATCCCTTCCTTCCTCCATCTCCTTCCAAAAGCTAGAGTTTCTGAACTTGAACCCTGCCTGCTGCTGCCCCCGGCTCCCCAAGTGCAGCCCATCCCTCACCCTCAGGCCACCCATGTCGTGGGCAATCCCTAGGATTCTGTTCGACAGTATCTTTCAACTCTGTATGCATTTGATATGGAATTAACCTTGGAAAGCAAGTAAAAAAATGAGAGTATCACCTTAAGATTAACTTCTCCAGTACCTAGATTCCACCTGGCAAAAATGCAAATTTAAAACACTTCTCTCCTGTGTGAAATACATTCAGCTACATCATTTTCAAATCACATTAATAGCATCTCATTTGCTGCCCAGTGATTACTTCAATTTAAATATTATGATGGCCTCTGAGCTATGTTTAATGAACAAATGTAATTAAGACTAGCACCCAAGAAGGTTAATAGTTCTTGAGGAAAAACTTTCATAGGAGACCAATCTATAATTCATATACATTGTGCAGGGAAAATAAAATATATTGCCCTTTGCTAATGGCAGCCATCACTATTTTTACACTAATTTATTTCTTTGAGCTAGCCTGACATTCAAAAGAAACGACTTAAAAGTTATAAGGGAAATTCAGTTCCTAAAGAGCTTCACACACACACATACACACACACACACACGCGCGCGCGCTAACTGTGAATCACCACGAGGCTCTCTGTTTCCAAGTGAATCCCATCCTGTCAGCATCGGAAATGAAGAGAAGCCACAGCAAGCCTCTAAGGAAACATGTCTCTGAGGACACGGCGCAAAGTCAGATTTCTCAGCTCCTTTGGAGCGGAACCAACACTCCGCCCCGGAGACCTCAGCTTCTCCTGAAGCTGAACCCCGCCCCCCACCCCCTCAGTCTGGCTCCTTCTCTCAATTTCCTGCCATCCGGTGGAAGCCTTAACCTGCCCGGGGTTACTGCGGAGCTGAGGTCTGGAATCCCAGGAAGGAGAAAGAAAAGAAGATGCTCCCACAGAGCAGATGGAAGTCACCCTGGACCCAAACTCAATCTCTGTGGGTCTCCCACTCAGAAAATCGTCCTCTTCCATAATTTCTGCAAAATTAAAATCTTAGGCACGTTTGATACACAGTAGGTTATCTAGTTAACTATTTCAGCAAATGAGCACTTCTTTTAAAACAATCATCACATGCACCTTTGTAGGGCCAAAATACAGAAGGTCATTTCAGTTCCCCTTTCTCCTAAGTCTTTAGTGCATTCTTCAGAAGACAGACCAATTTTTCTTTAATGAGAAGAGTGCCAGGGATATAAAAAGTGTTCAGGAGTGTTGTTAGCCATGGGCATTACCATCCTGTTCATTCACTGAGAGACCCTCTGGATTATGCGACAGAAACTAAACTCCCTGACTGATTAGGGATGCGGTCCCATTGCTTGCTTATTGCAACTACGTGCACTGTGGATGCTCAGTCCATGACTGTTGAAAGGCACAGAGGTACGGAGGGAGGGGAAGAGCAGTAGAGAGGGACGCAGAAGGGAGCTAGCTAGTACCTACAGATGTGACTTCTGCACTGAGCGGGAGTTTAGAAGAGAGCAGGTTTATTTGCATCACAAACCTATGATTCTAAAAGGACTGTAGAACCATCCAACCACTTTAGGCAAATTGTCCCTAAAATGCGTCCCATCTGTGCACATTGGCCAATGGCATTTTATAGTCCTAGAATGTTTCCTTCTTCTTTCCCAACTATTAACAATCTATCCATTCCTTAAGCTCAATTCCAGTTACACTTGCTCCATGAAATGATCCCTCATCGTCCAAGCAGAAGCAATCACTTCCTGTTCTCAAATATGAGTGTGAGGGTATATAACAGATTTTATCACCTATACCAGTTTTATTTTGCTAGTTATCTTTTCATAAACTTATTTTTGATTACCTCAAATAAACTGTAGGCATACTTGTGGCAGAAGCAATGACATTTTAGTCTACCACCCATTGCACATCCCACATAGTATGTCCCATTTCGCTTTGGATGTCCCTGCCCGCCCCCGCCCCAGCACAGCCCCAGGCCTCTAGATCGACAGAGTCCACCTTTCTCCCACCGACTGTCTGCCCTAGAAAACTGACATGTACGGATCACGTCACGTGGCTCCTTCTCCATGTGACTTCTAATGGGTCAGGCCAATGGGGAGCCTCTGAGGCTGGCAACCCCCTTCCATATTTTCCTTCCTGCAGAGACACGAGAGGCGGCTGAGACCCCGCTGCAGGTCAGGGCCCCTGGAGAGCAGTCCTCTCCACCAGGGCCTCTTGGTCTTTTGGGTAACTGGGTCCTCCATTTCAGGGTCTCCTCTGTTACTGGCCTCAAAGTGCTGCACTAATTTATAAGGTCTCCTTCCCCTCTCCTTGCCTATATCTTTGTAAATGGAACTTTTATTAAACTGTTCTCAAATTATCGTAATTTAAGTACTCCTTCTGTTTCATGCTGGGACCATGATGAATACATCTGCTTTATTTTTCCCTTTGCCTTAATATTTGAAATAATCTTATTAATTTATTTACTGTTTTGTATTCTACACCCCCTCCCAAATAACAATAAGTTCCATATGAAAGGCATTTTGTTTTGTTCACCAGTATTACCCTCAGCTTCTAGAACATGCCAGAGAGAGAGGAGGCAGTCAATAAGCAGTTGTCGAATACATATGTAGATATAGAGATGGATATATTCCAATTCAGAGCAATATATCTGTATGTTCAAAAGACGATTCCAAAACACTAAGTTGATTATTAATTCATTTTTTCAAGGTTTAGAACAAAGTACTAAGTCAGAGCCAGAATGTGGTATTTTTTTTTAGCCCAGTCAAAAGGCAAAACGCATAACTCCGTACGTTATTTTTCTGAAGTTGAGCTTCTAATATTAAGGGAAGCAAAACAGAAAAATCCCAGAGAATATAATATAGAGTGAAGGCAAAATGACATCTCCAAACAACCGCTTTGCTTGCCAACGGAAATATGATACCTGCGGAAAAACCAGGCCGTAATTCAAGAAGCACCTGCGACATCATTGTACACTTATTTCCTGCCTGAAAACACAAATTTATCCCCAACTGTTGTTGAACTGCCATCCAACCACAGCCTCCCCATTTCCTGCCTGCAATTATGCTGTTAAAGTATTAGGACATTAATCCTACCCGAGCTGGGAGGATAGGCCTCTTCTTACACAAACGCCTAAAAGTGAATTGAGGTATTCAAGATAGACCAGGGAAGGGAGGACTCGGAGGGAGACCCTGTCCACGTCTTCCCTAAATGAGATGCTGTGGATTATGGAGATGACCAAGAGGACGTGGACAAAAGGGAGCAGTTCAGAGAGACCTGAATGTGCCGCGGCAGTCACGCCAGTGGGGAATGCCCGACAGCTGTGCACAGGCTGCTGCTGGGTCCGTGGTTCCAAACTGAGCTCATGTGGGTGGGGCAAAGGCTGGTCCCCTATTATATGTCCTCCAGCAAACTTCCACAGCTGTTCAGCTGCGGAACAAATGGCTATTTCCTTTGGCTAAATACATTATCACTGAATTATCCTGGTGAGAACCCTGAGGGACCTAATGAAGCTATTATTTGCCACTCAACACATGAGGAAACTAAGCATAAAGATAAACAGCATTTTCAGGAATTTGGTAGTAATTTGAGTGGTATTTTTCCATCACTTAGGATTCATTTCTAACCTTTGCTCTCACATACTGGTGAAACGTTTCATAATTTGTTTTGACCTATACATAAATCTAATTGCAGATACATTTGACTGGAGCCCATGACTCATTAGCAATAGAATTTTCTGACTTACTCCTTATTTTCAATATCCTCAGGTATCTCAGAGACCCAGGCTCTCCCAATTCCCAAGGACGTACTACCTCTGGGGGTGTCGTCACACTGTCACTGAGAGGCATACCTACTCCCAGATCTGCTCTGAAGTGAGCCGGCACTTGACAGAATTCCTCCGTGATCAGAGAGGCAACCAGAGGCAGTATGAGATTATTCAGGTATTTATTTAGCCCTGACCCCTAGTACTGAGCGAAAGCCAAAACGTCAGTTCCTTCAGCTAAAGATTTTCAAGCAAGTTTGACCCTGGGTGCTGGGGGCCCTGCATACAGATATACTGATGTAAGGCGGAGCCAGTTGGGAGGTGAGGGGAGCCCGCAGGGGCAATGACAAGGAGACTGGATTCAGCCAACGTGCCGTTCCTGTCCAGCAGGGGTCGCTTATCTCAGGTTTGGCCAAGGGAATAGACAGAGTTGAGGGAAGAAAACAAATTTACTTTAATAACGCTTTCACCTCTTCCATTTTTTATATTCTAATATTTTATCATATATATATACATTTTAACACATATGTTGTTTTACATATTTATAATACCTCATATATTTTATATTTATATGTATATATATACATATTCTTGCATATGATTTAGAAACATGTTGAACATGATTCCTCAGCAATGTTTATTAATAGGTCTATATTCACTCAAGGAAGTTTGCAGGCTGATGCGGTAGGAGTGAGATGGGCACAGGAGAACGAGTAGGAAGGGGGTGCTAAGCCGCAAGGCCGGCATCACCTGTGGGATTTGGAAGCACCCACAGGGCCCAGGAGGAGGAGAGACTGCAGGCAGTGAGAGCAGCAGGGATCCAGAGAAGAGCCGGGAAGGAGGGCTCACAGCGGAAATACGAGAGAACCGAGAACCGTAGCCTCCAGGAGGAGGAAGCGCCGCTGCGCGTGGCTCAGATGTCTGCTCTGCTGGGATGAGGCCCAGAAGCAGCCGGAGGGACATGGCAGCCCTCACCATCACCCTGGCACCTGGGCATTAGCAGCTGATGGGGCCGCAGGGGCTGCGTTTGCCCATCTTTTCTTTCTGTAAGACCTCTGGTTCTATTCCCCAGCCAGTGAGGAAAGGCTCTTCCTTCTGTTTCTAAGTCTTCACACTCTCTGAGTCCTACTGTTTCCCTGTTTCTGCCATCTGATCTCACAAGTCCTCCTGTTCCTGGCTCTGGTGAGGACTCCTCTGACATCTGCAGACTCCAGAAGCGCATTTAATGCTCTGCGGGTTCAAATGCTCTCGGATCACACAGCAGGTCCACCCACTCCCCTTCCACAGACAGGGAACTGGGGAAGGTCAAACTTAATCCATGTCTATAAATATGGCCAATTTCCCCATGTGCAGCAATAGGATTTCTCTGTTGTTGGGTTTTTTCTTCAATCACGAAAGCTGGAGGCCGAGAAGAGGGAAGTGGGTGTCCTCTCCCGTTCCTCACTGCACCTTTCTTTCAAAATCTTGGCAAAGGTTTGCATTTCCAGTCGGCTTCACTTGTTTTATTTCCCAGATGTTTTTATGCTCCAAGGCCAAACTAACATGAATCGCTCCTTCCCTGTCAGACCCCGACTCCATCTGTCCCTGCCACTTCTCTGCTCCCCATTACAGCCACCCCCAGCTGCATGGATCACGGATGCGAATTTTATTACAATGTTTTCATTATAATATTTACACGAGCACACTCTTGGGAGGGTCAGCCTCTGTGAGAAGCTTTATGAATGGGACTCACATGGCCAAAAAACCACACAAAGACCATGCTTTGACCTCTAGGGACAGTCCCAAGTGTGTGGCTTGTCAGAGGGATGGGAGGACGCAGCCATTCTTTCCAGTTTACACTGCGTTCTCCCTGGTGTACTGTGAACAATTGAAAAAAGTGAGCTCGGCTCAAAGCCTCTGCAATACGTCATTCCGATTCTGAAGGCTTAGAATGCAACTGTGCATCTCTGCATCACTAATAAAATTCACGCTGTCTCCTATATGTGTACATTTTTGCCACAGTGATCAAATAATTAAAATCTACTAAGGCATACTTAAAATTTTATTATTTAAAAAAAAGGATGAACACAAACAAAACAAAACGAAACAGACTCATAGAACAGGGACCAAAGGAATGGTTGCCAGAGGGAAGGAGGGTGGGAAGACGGGTTGAAAAGGTGGAGGAGAATATAGTCAATAATGTTGTGATAAGTTTGCACAGTAACAGATGACTGCTAGAATCAGTGAGGTCACCACACTGTAAAGTATAAAAATGTCAAATCACTGAATGGATAAAGAAGGTGTGGTACATAAGGGTAGCAAAAGTAGGTTTACAGTTATGAGTATGCAAAACAGCTTATTCTTATATTATTATTTATTAATTATTGTATTATTTTCCATACAAATGACTGTAAACCTTTTTTTCCTCCACCCTGTATATACAATGGGATATTACTTGGCCATAAAAAAGAATGAGATCTTAACATTTGTGACAGCATGGATGGACCTAGAGAGCGTTATGCTCAGTGCAATCAGACTGAGAAGGACAAATACCATATGATTCACTTATATGTGGAATCTCAAGAACAAAATAAATGAACAAATAAAACAGAAACAGACTCATAGATTAGATACAGAAAACAAACAGAGTTGCCAGATGGGAAGGAAGTTGGGGGGCTAGGTAAAAAAGGATGAAGGAATTTAAGAGTACAAATTGGCAGCAACAAAGCAGTCATGGGGATATATAGTACAGCACAGGGCATATAGTCAATAATATTGTAATAAGTGTATATGGTGCCAGGCTGGTATCAGAATTATCAGGAGGATCACTTCATAAATCACATAAATTTCTAACCACTATGCTGTACACCTGCAACTAATATAAAATAATATTAAATGTCAACTGTAATAGAAAAAAGTGACATCACTATAATATTGTACATCAACTATAAATAAATAAATAAATAAATAAATTTTATTATTTACCTGTGCACATTTTTCTTAAACTTTAAAATGCATACAAACCACCTGGGGTCTTAGTAAAATCCAGACTCTGGTTCAGTAAACTTGGGTGGGTCCTGAGATTCTGTACTTTCAACAAGTTCCCAGGTGAGGCCACTGTAGCTGCTCCAGGGGCCGGCCGCACTTCAGGAGCAGGGGCTTAGAGCATCCTCCATTATTTTCCTCAAGCTTGCTCACATTTAAAACATACATTCAACTCATTTTTGATACGTTATTGTACTTATGAGGCACATAGCGGGAGCTTAACAAAAACCTGTTGAATTATTACTTAGTAAACGTGTAAACGGCATCCAAGTATAAAACATCTCCCTTACAGATAATAGCAGATGTGGCGCAAACAGCAGGTCAACGCAAGGAGGTTTGAGAAACATAAAATTCAAGATGAAGAAAGAGTTAAATTGGATCCTAAACAACTATTAATTGAGGGCAGAAGTGGAAGTCAGTCACTGAGCTGAATGTAAACGACAGTAAAAATGAACCCAGAAAAGAACTTCTTAGCATACCAAGCAAATGTGTCTGGTATCCGAGAAAAGAAAATAAAAAGCTTCACTTGTCTCTATACAGTGAGTATAAGGAAGTTGAAAAAATATAGGCTGGAGGAAAATGGAAATTTACAGTGGATAGGGAAAAAAACACATGTGAGAACAGGAAAATGAAGATGAAAGCCAGCTGCAGATCTAAACAACCCAAATGAATTTTCTTTTGAGAAAATGAATCATGCAGACACTAAATTGAATTACTAAATCAAACTAGAATGTTTTGGATTTCAGGATAAACAGCACAAATTCACACTGTGAAGAAATATATGAACGCTGACACGCGGGATTTTAAAAACTGCAACTTGTCTGAACCCTTCCCGGCTCCCAGTCAATTTGTTAGGCCTATGTATCTAACCCTTTACCTCAAATCAGATGTCTGACTGGAATCGGGAAGGTAGGCTTCATTCAAGCCCCATCCTATTTAAGATTCAGGGCTGTGTTATCTGCAGATGCTGCCTACTTCTCCACCAGGTAACGAATGGTCGCTGGAGGACCCCGGCTGGAGCACCCCGTCTGGAGGACCTCCCCCGCTCCCCATGATAATGACATCTACACTGTATTGGTCCAGAGTCCAAAGATAACCATGAAACTCAATAACTCACTGTTGGCAGCTCTATTTCTTTTTTAATTAACATCTTTTCCCAGCGAGAGAGAAGACTGAGTTGCAGGAAGCAGATTCCTGATAAGCACACCTTGACAGTTGCAGATAAACAGGACCTCCAGGCTGAAGCATCAAGGCCAAGTAACAGGTGACAGCCATTATTTACCATGACTGTGCAACAGGGCCTGGTGGGGTCTATCCCTTCAGTAAAGAGATTTACCTTCAAAGTCATCCCAAAGTCACAGATGAATAAAAGGACAAACTACTTCACAAAAAGCTCTGACTCCATCAAAGGAAAAGCAGTTCTGTGCTACATCTGCCTCTGCATCGTACACATGCTCGGAAATAGCAGCCCTGGCTACTCCTGGTCCCTCGAGTGGCTTTGGGAGGATTCTTCTCTGTTTGAAATCCCTAAACTAAGTAAAAGCCACACTTCTTCCAGGGAGAATAATCGACCACGATCTCTTGTGTTTCCAAACGTTGCTGCAAAACGTCCAGGGGGAATACAGAATCAATGCTCTATTTAGAAGCCAAATAACCAGTTAGCAGGTCCCCTAAAGCATTAAAACTGGAGATCCGAAACTGACCTGGTAGTTAGTTCATTTGGAGGATTTAGCATTTTGACGCTTAGCAGGAACTGCATTTCCACCCCACCAGATCTCCACGTCTCCACAACAGAAAGTGCGTTTCCGGTTCAGCGGGCTCCACTTAACTAGGGCAAAACCCATAGCTGTGAGGTAACTCCCGAAGCCACAGCGCTTAAATGAACCATGACCAATTTTTAAACAGGGCTTTTAAAAAGTAATACTGTCATCAGCTTCTCGGTCTGAACCCCACGGGCCCTTCGCGCCCCAGCCAAGTATGTCTAATTGCTTCTCTGCTGGGCGACCCACACTCTGGGAGCCACTCCGGCCCTGGGTAAAAAATAAGGAAGAGTTCAGTATCACATTCCATTTTGCTACTGCAACGTTCTGCTACTGTCACCTGCCTGCTTTCTAGGATTGGGACACTGAGGGTCAAGGAGAGGGAATCTCTGGCCCTTTAATCCCCTGACCTGTTTTTCAGTTTCTTTCCTTGATTGACCTCTTGGCCTGTTTTTCCTAAGGATTAATGTATAGGTTGTCTAGACCAAAACTATATACCAGACCCTTCCTGGGGCCTCAGGCCCTACTTGGCTCTCCTGTTGTCACCGAAGTCCTCGTATGACAAACTAGAGACGGAAAGCTCTATTATATCACATCTCATCGAAATATACACTGTTATATCTCGCTTAAATGTTAATTATTTCTGCCCTGGCAGGTGTGTGTCTCAGTGGATTGAGGACCAGCCTGCAAACTAAAGGGTCATCGATTTGATTCCCAGTCAGGGCACGTGCCTGGGTTGCGGGCCAGGTCTCCAGTACGGGGCACGTGAGAGGCAGCCACACACTGACGTTTCTCTCCCTCTCTTTCTCCCTCCCTTCCCCTCTGTCTAAAAATAAATAAATAAATAAAATCTTTAAAAATTTTTAAATTATTTCTTAGTGGCAGATAGTGAAAAGTATGGCTAATGGAAAAAAGTTACCCTTAGTGTCAGTGATATGAACGTGTGATGTCTGTTGCATCGACTTTGGCACCTAGAGACCCTGCCAATGAGTGACATCCGCAGTGTCGTATCCTCAGCAGCCCTGTTCAGCTTCTGTAGACTCATGCCCATGACTTCTTTTATGGAGTCAACCATCTCATAGTTGGTCGTCCTCCTTTCCTGCTGTCCTCCATCTTTCCCAGCATTATTGTTGTTTCCAAAGGACCCTGCCATCTCATGATAGGAACATAGATCCTTTAAAGTCACTGGTTTCACATTTTGTTTTCTTTAGATCAGGAAGCATTTCATTCATCGGTGCAAATACCTGATAATGTAAGGGAGCAAGCAGGAAATATTGCACATACCTTCTCATAAGTCCTGTATATGAAGAAGCTTAATACAAAGTGTTGGTCTATAAAAGAGATAAAAGGCCACAGGAAATCAGAGGAGGTGACGTTACCCAGAACTATAATGAGAATGTTTCATTGGGCAGGTGGCATTGGAGTTTTCTTTACAAATGGGGAAATTTTAATCAGAAAGAAAGAAGGCAAAAGGAATTCCAGGCAGAGAGAGCTGAAAATGTCCATGTAAAGAGGTGGTGGGGTGTAGTGGGAAGATCAGAGGCCTCTGGGCTAGAAAGAGTGGGCTTGAAGCGCAGCTCTACCACCTACATCACAACCACCTTGGAAAGCCCCATCGTGTGAACTCTCTTCCTCTTCATCTGCAAAATGGAAAGAATAAAGCCTTTTCATGTAGGATTTCTGTAATAAAATATACAGTCAAAGCTCAACAATTGCCCTACACTTTGTAAGCAGCCAACACAGAGTTTTCACTCACAGCCTGGCCGGAAGGAAGTGCATGTGAAGGCAGTGAGTGGGGAGCCAGGCTGGACACGTGGTCTGAGGCCATACTATGGGGCGCTCCAAACTCACCCTCAGCAGCTCCAGCCACCGAACACTATGGAGCAAGAGAGTAACGTGGACAGAGCCGTGCTTCGGAGTAAATTAATTTGGCAGCAATAAGGGCAGACCGGAAGAGGGAAGACAGGATGTGTGAAATCCAGTTAGGTATCAAGTCACGCAAAAAGTAACAGGGTGAAAATAAACAGAGAGGGACATTCTAGACATTTAAAATCATAACTGTCAAGATTTGGTACATATGTACCTGGGTGTTGGAGTCAAAGGGAATGGAAAAGAGAGAACTGGGTAAAAAGACAGTGCTATTTACAGATTTGGAGAACCCATAAGAAGGAATAAGTTGAAAAAGAAAAAAAACGAATATAATTAAGTTCAAGGCTCTAGCAGGACACTTGATTATAATGGTTCTAAACATTCAGGAAAATCTTCAAAAGAGGCAGCACAATCAGGCAACGGTATGCAACACTAAAATGTTACTGCTTCATGTTCTAAGGCTGGCTCATGCAGACAGCCTGCCTATTGGCTGGCGTGTTGCTAGGCTTGGGATGCAAGCACCTCATGGGCAGAACTGCTGCTGCGGGGTGAACACGCCATAGTAAATAGGAGAGCTATAATGACTGGTTGTCATTTTTTGGCTTCTCAATATCAACCCCCCACCCCCCATCTTGCATTAACCCTATGGGGAAGCCTTCAGTGTGGCGGTTTTGATGGGAAGTCAAGTCCTACTCTTGCTGCAAAAGCAAAAGCAGGCCACGTACTGCATCCCCACCCTTGGCAGATGAAGCATGCACAGGTGTCTGAGGCTGGCCACATGGAAGCTTCTACAAGATAGCTTAAATTGTTGAGCAAGGGAGACAATGACGAGGGGACGACTGAGAACTCAGCCTTAGCAGGGGCGCCAGCAGCAGCTGGTGTATCAGACTACTTCTGCAACACGACCTGGCCCCTCGGGTTTCTGACCATACTCCTAGTTTCCTATATGCTGTTTCAGTTTTTAAAACTACCCAGTATCCTTCCAAGAGTTATTTTTTTCTATGTAAGTTAGCCAAGGTTGGTTTCTGACACCGTAGAACCTCAGAACTTCTTTTCTATACTCAATTTCAGCATAGAGTAAAAATTATTACACAGTAGAGAGCAGCCAAGATCCCAGAATGGGACTCCCTTGGTTTTGTCCCGAGGTCTGCTCCCTACTAGCTGTGTGCCTCGATGTCTCCATCTGCAAAATAGGGATTGTAATAGTTAAGTGACCTCGTGGTGATGCCTTGTCAATGGTTTTGATAGTATAAAGTGTCTATGAGAGCATGGCACAAAGTAAGCATAAAAGTCAGCTGTGATTATGATAATGAGATGACAATTATAATGAGGTGCCCCTCAGATAAGTCATGATCACTGTCTTCAGCACTTTGGGATCTAAGTGAAGGCGCAAGAGGCATAGCTATGCCATATTCCATATGTGGGAAAGGGGGGCGCAAAAGTAGGTCTGAACCCTGCTATTATTGTCAGTTTATGAAATGTTCTTTCTTAAACTAGCCACATTTAGGCCACTGAAATATTAGGCCGTACTCTAAGCCCCTGAGAAGGTTTCAAGGTCCACCTAAGAACTCATGATAGGCCAAGATTAAAAGAGAAAATGAACAAGACATTTGTTTTAAGCCTCAACAGCATCAGAAATCCAAAAGCAAAGTCTGTTTCAGTGTCCCCTAGGGGCTCTGTTCAGATACATGGAAATCCCAGGCAAAATTAAATTAAGATATGGCCTCATAGGATCCTTCCTGAGGGAACATGAGAACTAATCATCCAGGCTGAGGAGTTAACTATAGCCCCCCTCAAAGTCTCTCCTGTAGAGCAGAGGGTGCTACTGATTTTTGGACCTGTTTGTACAGCCAAATCCTGAATTGTGTATCGTTTTAAATCTAAGTGGAGCTGTGTGATATAGCATCTATCAATAGTCTACAAAAATGTATACATCCTCGTATCATCCAAAACAACATTTAGGGATTCAATTTCAGTATCATCTATTACAACCTGGTTTGGGGGATTCAATTTCATTTTTTCCCTATAAATTTCCAATTGTCTCAGCACTATTTATTGAAAAAGACCACTTTGCCCTGTGGCTCTGTGGTGTCACTTTCTGAAATAAATCAAGTGTCCACACGCATGAATCCGCTTCTGGACTCTCTTCTCTTCCATTGACTGATTGGTCCATTCCAATGCCAGCGATGCACTATCTTAATTACTATGGTTTAATTACAAGTTGTCTTTCCGGGCAGCTGAAGCTTCCTGACCTCCTTTTTCAGAAGTGCCTCAGTGATTCTTGGCCCTCTCCATGTTCACAGACTCCGTAGAATGAGCTCGTCAAATTCCACCCAAAACACCCACTGGGGTTTTTATTGGGATGGCACTGAATCTACAGGTTAATTTAGGGCAACATTAACATTTTTTCTTTCTTAATGAAAGAAGAAGAGCAAACAGACCTCAGCTGGAAGAGATTTAACACTAAATTAGATTCTGATTTTTGGTTATTACCGGGGACCAGGGGCTCTATTTAATGAAATAAGACTGCATGTGTAACTTAAAGAGAACATGGGACTTATTGCCTGAGAGGAACCAGAAAAGACAGAAACTGCTCCAGTTGCAATCCCAGTGCTGAAAAGATCTCCTTGTCTGTATATATTGTAAACGGAAGATAAGAGACACACTAAAGTTATGTTTTGATTACCTTATAAGCAGTACTTGTTCAACTGGTATCCCTCAATACCGGCTTGTGCTTTCCTCAGAGCATGTCTTAAACACCTTTTGGTAGATGTATTTTCTTAAAAGGCTAGTTTGTTACCTTCTCTCACATTTTCCCATTGCTTATTACTGGCATGTAGGAATGCTTCTGAGTTTTTATGTTAATCTTGTACACTGCAAAGAAGTCCTTTAGTAATTAGTTGATTTTAAAAAATTTTTCTGTGCAGGTAAAAAGATTGATAGGCTGCATCTCTTCTAGTACTTGTAATGGCATCTCAAGGCTCCATGGGGACACTGGGATGTCCTATTCCTATCCTCAACGCCTGGCTCAGGTTTTGGTCACCTGGCTCTGTCTGAGTCCCTTCACTACCTGCAGAAGCTGAACTCCTAGCCACACTTCCTGCTGCCAGACCATCCCTGACCAAGGCCCAACAAGCCCAGGGCTGAGGCTCCAATCACCGTGTTTCATTTCTGTTCTACAGAGAGGAGGGTGTTCTTTGTGAGCTTGGATCTGTATTTTTGGTTTCCTATTTTAATATTTCTCCTGCCATTGATTGTGTTTGCAACAAAGGGAATTAATCAAGCTATAAACCACCTGTGACACCTTGTCAGAAGCTAATACAACCATCATTATGATGTCTTGACTATAGGAAATGTTTTGAACAAAGCACAGTGCATACAACATAAGTGTAAAATGCTAAGAGATCATATGGCAAATCATAACAAAACCAAGATGCTTTTAGTCACTTTGTCTAAAGAGCAACATTAACAGTCAGTCCAATGTTTTTTCACATATTCAACTGGATGTCATAACGTGGACTATATTTTACCTTCATATCCTCGGAGTCAAGCATATGATACCACTGAAGACCCTTAGTGGAGTACTGCCTGACTTAGGGAAGGCCTCGTATCCTCCAGGGCCTCATTTTCCTCATCAGACAAATTATGTTGTATTAGCCATTTCAAATAAACCATAATAGCATCTAAGGAGGGAGAGAGAATGGGAGTTAAATTTTTACAATGTTTAGTAAAAGGGGAAAGGTATAATTTACACTTTAAGTAAATATGCATGTTAAAATAGGCAGGGTGACGACAAAATGAACAGCTGTGGGGAACGAAGTGTTCAGGATTATGATTGTGGGGGAAGAGGGTAGGTGGAGGTAGAAGAGGGTATGGGGGTGATAAATGGTAATGGAAAAATACAACAAAAATAATAATGTGAAAATAAATAAACACATAAAAGTGTTCCGGATTAACAGAGAAGGTGATATAAGAAAAAGGAGAGAAAGAGAGAGAAAAGATGCCTCAATCAATCCACCAGGCCCCTGATCCTGTTTCTACCCTAGTCTGCCTGCTCTGTGCGCCCTTTAGGTCTGACCTTGTGTGGATCACACCCTGAGGCTCCCTTGCTGTCTGGACTGATGGTGAGCTCAGCCAATAGGAGGTAGAGAGGACGATGAGAGGGAAGGAAGGGAGGGAAATCAGGGTCCCCGTTCCCTGGCCCCACCCTCACAGGGCTGCGGGTCCAGAAAGGATGCCCTGACAGGTTCACTGATTTTTGTCCCCTGTCTCTCCTTTCCTCCCCGCTCCCTAATTTCAAAACCTTAATTCAAAACCAAAGCATGTAAAATATCTCAATAATATTTATGTTGATTATATATTGAAAGGATAAGATTTTGCTATATTGGTTTAAATAAAATATATTATTAAAATTAATTTCTCCTGTCCCTTTTCCTTCTTTTGATGTGACTACTGGAAAATTACTGACTTACATATTTGGCTCACATTTGTGGCTCACAGAGCATTTCTATTGGCCGGTGCTGATCTAGATTCTCAAGTCAAATTAGGCCTCCTGGGCTCTCTTTCAGTGTAGGCCGCCCAAAGTGTGGTCCCTAGACCAGCCTCAGGGAGCTCGCTGAAAAGCTTATGAAAAAGGCAAAGTCTCTCAGGCCCCACCCTTGAACATCAGAATCTGAATAATCTGAACAACTGGAAGCTGTGCATGAGATCCGCTAGGGGACTACGATGTACCACAAGGAGGGAGCCACTGCTTTAGATGAACGTCCTACATTTGGGCATCGAGATCTTGCCACTGACCGCCTTAATGATGAAAAAAGCTGGGAAAGATAAATTCGATGGCATGAAAGGGCAGCAGCAATCTATTGGAAACCTAAAACAAACGAAGTCTAATCCAGGCTTTTTGTGGGTGGAGACGGAGGCAAACTTCCACATAAGTGAATCCTTGGGAACTCCCTAGAACAGCTGTGCAAAGTCAAGTAATTCAAAAAAACAAACTTATTTGCCTATTAATCTGTTACGCACTGAGTGTTTGTGTCCCTCTCAAAATTTATATATTGAAATCCTAACCCTCAATGTAATAGTATTTGGAGGTGAGACTTTTGGAAGGTCAATAGGTCATGAGGGCGAGACCCTCAGGGATTAGTGTCTTCATAAAAGAGACCCCAGGGCGCTAGCATACTTTCTCTTTCTCTCTCTCTCTCTTTCTCTCTCTCTTTTAACCTGCCTCCCTCTCTTTCTCTCCTCTTTTAACCATGGGAGGATGCAAGGAAAAATTGACAGTTTCCAACCCAAAAGAGGACCCTCAGCAGAACTCTATCATGCTGGCACTTTGATGTCAGCCTCCAGGACTGTGAGAAATAAATTTCTGTTGTTTCTAAGCCACCCAGTCCATGGTATTCTTTTATAGCAGCCTGAATTAACTAAGACACGGTCTTTTGTTAGCAATCAGACAAAGAAAATATTGTTAGTTTTTCTTCTACCGTGTATAAGCATCTTTTGAGGAATAAAATTACAGAATGCACATAACCAATTTGTGCTATAGCCTCTAACTTTGTTGCTGTTTCTGTGAATCTCTGATTTTGAGTAGTACATTTTTTTGCGACTGGCTTAGTTTTTGTTTTTCCTTGATGACTTACAGCACACACCTCTCTCAACTCTTCATTAAAATACGGTTATCACTACATATGAGAAAACCTTTATAAAGTACTCTTCAGTCTCCTACTTAGAAACGCGCTTTTCCAAAAATCCCCTTTTTCTTGGAGATTCAAATTTCATTTCAATGATTTCATTTCAAGGGACCTCCTTGGTCCCTCTGTATACTAACCGCCCCCCACCATGCACACACCAACATCACCCGCCCCCAAAGGAGTGCAGTAACCAGACATTTGCCCCTAAGAATCACCTTGCCAGGTAAACTCCATCAAATGGTCATCCTCGGCCTGCTGTGTCTAACTAACAGAGTTCCAAACACCGAACTGGTACAACGTGCCACGGAAAGGACAAAGGAGTCAAGGCTGACTGCGGCCCATGTGGAGCATAATGGAGGGGTAGCAAGCTGGACTTGGAGTCCCCAGCAGACAAATGCTAATCAGTGCCCAGGACGTTGGAGTGGATAGCCAACTAATTTTTGGCTTTCCATTCTGTTAAATGGATCATTTCATCTAATCATGGACCAAGTGCTCACTATTTCCATTATTTTAATTTTAGAACACTCTTAAATATCTGCTGCACAGGCACACTCTCATTATTCTTTTTTACAGATTTTCTTAGCTATTTTTGCCTGTTTTTTATTCTCGTAGAAGAACTTCAGGATCATTTTGTCAAGTTTAATTTCCCATGGGTTTTGACTAGATTTGCACTAAAATCTATAAACTTACACTGAATCATCCAATTCAAGAACATGGTACATCCCTCCATTTATTTGGGCTTTCTTTTATATACCTCAATAAAATTTAATGGTTCTCTTTCCACAAGTCCCGCACACTTCCTGGTTGGTTCATTCCTAAGCAGTTTATACTTTTGTTTTCGTTGTAAATGCAATCATTTTCCAGAATCCTTTTCCTTTTTTACTTAATTATACAGTACTACATAGATAGAAAGTCCAAACACTACAGGGAAGTAAAAACAAACTGGTCCATTCATCCAACCAAAGTCCCTCCTCCCATCAGCAGGACTCTATGAAGAATTAGGCCCACATCCATCACGATAATTTCCCATGCTCTCTGGATTATGGTGAGTGTTTGGCTTTGTTATGTTTTACAGAAACAAGATCACATGCATATGTTCCCGATGGCTTCCCATGCAGCAGTAGGTCTTAGAAGAGTTTCCTTGTCAGTAGATACAGCAATATTTGTCAATATCTATAGCTGTGTATGACACCATTATAAGAATTTGACAATATATTCAATCAATTTCCCACCAATGGACTAATTTAGGTTGCTTCACAATGAAGAAAAACCAGAAGCAACTTAAACCAGAAGCAACTACTTTGCCAAACATTCTTGTGTATGTGCCTATGTGCACACATGGCAGTATTCTAATAGAAGAAATTTCTAAAGATGGGATTTCTATGACGAGCATTTTCTTAAAATGGAAAGATAATATCATATTGTCCTGAAAAAAAGGACTTACTACTTTGTACCAACATCATTAAACAGTACATTTTCCCATGCTATTATTAACATTTTCACCTTTAGTTTTGGCAAATTGCCAACATTTTATTAAATAATTGTTTTTTATTCATATTTCCCTGAGGATCTGAGAGATATTTTCATATTTGCATTGGTCATATCAATACCTTCTTCTATAACACATCTTTCATAGCCCATCCTTGATAAGCCATGAATTTTCTCCTTAATCCTCTGACTCTGCTGTAGGAGATGTATTTTTATCATAAATATGTATCTCTTACCTGTTATATATGCACCCCATGCTGTCATTTCCCTTTTTACTTTGAGGTGTCCCTTGTCAAATAGTAGTTTTGAATTTTCATATGGTTAAATGTGAGATTTACAGAATATGTATTGTATTAACATGTTAAATAGAAAGGTATAGAAGTGAGTCAGGTAACTACTGTAATTTCAAAGTTATAACCATAAACAATATTTTAAGACAACTGTAATAACTATAATGTGCTATGGAAATATCTATGATTTCTACTGGTGACAAAGTCCAGATATTGGTAATTCTCCTGTGGTTTGTCACATCATAATTAAAGGAAACAGTACATTTCAGATGGAGTTAATTGAAAATACAGATGTAATTGCTTTACCATCCAAGTTTGTAAACTCCTTGGTCTAAAGTCGTCTCTTTATTGAATCTCTTCCTAAACACCTTCTGGCAAACCATTTATTCCTTTGTGATCCCTCAGCCGTCTGCACTCGCACTTGCTGGGTGTTCCACACCAAGTGCTGCACTTTCCTTATCTCATTTTCCCCCCAAGACAGTCAGGTCCTGGAGTTAAAGACAGTCAGGTCCTGGAGTTAAGGACAGTCAGGTCCTGGAGTTAAGGACCGGGGGCAGCAACACTGAGCCCGCCAGCGGCCTGCTTCAGAGCCTTGGTGTGCGATGAGCCAGCGTGAGTTACAAATACACTGATGCACCGAGAGCTCAGTATGAGCTCCACGGTTTGCAAACAAATGAAACTGTACTTGGAGAGTATGCAACTGGAATTATTTTCAAAATCGATTATTTTCAAAATGTATTATCTCACTTTTATTTTGGTGCTGCATTTCCATCTTTAAAGACTAAATCGGTGTTTCTCAATAGTTTTTTAAGTATAAAACTAAATAGTTTTATAAGTATAAGTAATAGTTTTATAAGTATTATAGGTAAGTATAAGTATTGTCCCTCTGAAGAGCATTTTTAGACATTTTTTCTCGCCCCCCCAGTGAAATTTAAATGTCACAGATATACTGCCTATCTAATTATGTACCCTGATATTTTCAAAAGCCAAAAGTCATTGTTATGTTTTTTGCACTCCTCCGGAAACCAACTATTGCCCCTTGGGGTTGATATTGCCACCAGCAAAGATTCATAGACTAGATGAAATTCTATGAACAACTGAACATATTTGCATTCTATTTTTATGAGACATAAAAATCATAAATCATTCTGTTAGTTTCCCAGAAACAGTTAGGTCTTCCCTTCCTTATCTCTTCAGGCTAAGAAGTTTTAAGACCAAAGAACACAGTATGAAGGAGATGTAAAGACACAGACACAGACACAGACAACAGTACACTGATTACGAGTGAATGGGGTGAGGGGTGGGGAGGTAAAGGGAGCCAACTACGTGGCGACAGAAAATGGTCTGACTTTGGGTGGTGGGCCCACCATGCAATACACAGATGATGTATCATAGAATTGTACACCTGAAACCTATATGCTGCTATTGACCAATGTCACCCCAATAAATTTAATAAAGAAAAACAACAAAAAAATCCACAAAAAAAGAAGATATAAAGAGAGGCATTTTTAAAAAATCATGATTGAATCTTGTTCTTGCCACATAATTCAGACTTTCTCTGTTTCACCAAATAATGTCTTTCACATGTTTATTCCCCCATATGTCATTAGGAAGAAAAGCACGGGCTGCCTGGAGTTACAGTGTGCAAAAAGCACACACATACATATCACCAGTAAGTTGAGAGTTACTATGAAGTCTCTTTGAACTTTGCCAGCATTTTAGAAAAATGACACAAACTTTTGCTGGCAAAGACAAAAATAAAGAGGCACTGCAGCACTGAAGTCCTTTGATATTAGGAGGTGTTTAAAAGAAAGGACGCTAAGTCTTTGTTGGAATCATGCACTAAAAGAGAATGGAAAACCTCATTGACTTAAAAGCTAAGTGGAAATTGGTTTGATCATATTTTAAAACTTTCGCCAAGATTTCTTCAATATGATAACATGGCGTGTTCAAAAGATTTATGCATCAACTGGAGCAACCTGTTGATGCTCCAAGAACTAAAAATAAATAAGACTCTGGATCAGCAGTTTTGGAAGCAGAGATTATAATGGTTCGTGAATTAATTAAATACCATGAATGATTGTCTGTATCTTTCCCAGCTTACTGAAAACATGTAAAGTCCATTTTTCAAACTACACAAAGTGCAAAATCGATGTCATGAAATCAAAGTACACTGAAAAGCAGTCAAGCTCTCTGCAGCTGCTCTGGTGCTCGCTGGCAAACACTAAGGCAAGAGTAAAGTCTGTCAGAAAGGTTCTTTCCTGTTTTCATCTTTAAAAGCCTTTGTAGCAGCATGTCTTTTCTCCAAATTAAGAAAAACTATAACACAACACTTAGCAGAGTTAACACACCTCAATTTGTTTTAAATTTTTAATTTGTTTGTATTAAAAGGATTATGTCATTCTTGATTTGGCAGTCATGTTCTGTTTTCCATTTGAATGTCTTAGTGATTATTTATAAAGAATTTTTACTTTATTAACAAAAGCTCTTTATTCATTAATAAACATAAATACCCACGCATGGCCAACAGCTCTTGTAGTTTTTGGGTCCCAAGGAGGAGGCCAGAATGATCTCATCATCAGTCTCCCCTAAGCGACCTTCAGGGTGGATCTTGCTGTCGTGGTTCCATCCTGTTGACCTCAGTCTCCATAAGAAGGCGGAGCCCCGTCACTAGACTCCCTTACCCCACATGGCTCCATACATCCCCTGACTCAATGAACACGCCCTTCCTGGATCTCCCAAACCCTTCACTGTACCTTGGATAATGCATGTCTGCCATCAGGAAAGCCCCCTTGCGCTCTCACCCTCTTTTCTGAATTTTCCTGTCATCTTCTTGGTATAACTGAGAACAGCCCCCATGCACTAGACAGGGGTGTCCAAACCCACGGTCCCATGGCTATGAATGCGACCCAACACAAAATTGTAAATTTACTTCAAATACTATGAGATTTTTTTTGTGATTACGTGTCACAACGTATTTAATGTGTGGTCCAAGACAACTCTTCTTCTTCCAGTGTGGCCCAGAGATGCCAAAAGCTTGGACACCCCTGCTAGGACATGGGTAATTTTGGCACCCTCTTGAGTGACAGGTGTTTTCCTCCCACACTCCTGGTGCCAGTGGGCTGACAGTGAGGTATACATCCTCTCTGCTGCTCCCAGGCAATTTCTCCTTCCTCTGGGTTAAACCCACAGTCCCTTTGACACACATGTCACCAGATACATGAGCTGCCTCTCCTTACTACAACGGCCCAGTCTAGTCATGAATACTGCCTCTGTTTTTCTTAGAACTTTTTCTCTGTGGTTCTATGGTTCTGTCTTTCCCTTGGTGACTGGTGTTATAGAGCTTACGGATTTCATAAACATCACTCATCCAAAACAGACCTGCTCTTCTGGCTGGCAGACCCCTCGGATCAGCCGTTCAAACCTAGTCAAAGAAGGACCTGCACACTTCAAATCGTCCTCCCGCTGTGAACCACAAGGATTACATTAACAGCAACAAAGCAGACAGTGAGAGGGACCAACCAATCCCTGTTTATGGCAAACAGAATTTTATGGCTCCTTTTATATTTAATTCCTTATGCCAGCTGGAATTAATTTTGGCATGTGGTTTAATTTGAGACTCCAACTTGATTTTATTCCAAGTACTTAACTGATTTTTTTTTTTAATCTAGGGATAGAAGATCCAAAAGTCACAAAGGAAAAGAAAGATTTGGATACAAAAAAGCTTTAAACTTCTATACATTAAGAAAATGTTGCAAATAAAATGAAAAGGCAAGAAGAGGAAAAATGGAACAAACACAAAAGGTTGATACTCATAATGTAAAAAAGATTTTTTTCCACTAAATATGAACAATGTTGACATTCTATAAGAAAAGTAGGTAGAGCTCACAGTAGACTAAGTAGAAAACAGGAAAATGTTCAAACTGACTGGTAAAAAGTTTAAACAATCTCATATTTTTACATATTGTATGAGAAAAGACTATTTTAAATAGATGCCATCATGAAGTAGATCCAGGGACACAGACAATCTCATACATTGCTAATGAAAGAGTGAACTTCAAAAATTTCTTGGAAGCAATTATATGATATGTGTTAAAGATGTTAAAATGAGAATATCCTTTGAAATGAGTTTCATTGTAGGGATTTATCTTAAAGAAATCACCAAAGATATGATAAACAATATAACCGCAAACATGTTCATCACACTTTGACATTGAAAAAAACCCATAAAAACCAAAATATGCATCAAGAAAATTAAAAACATGAGGGCAAACACATATCATTAAACATCCTACATCCACTTTAAAATCATGTTTCCAAGGAAAATTTAATGATGTGGGCAAACATCCATTCACTCTAATGTTAACTGAAAAATAGAATAAAAAATTGTATCTGATCTCCATTAACTACACAATCTTTCCCTTTCTATCCTCTTTCCTTCACTCTCTCACACACATACACCTGTACAAATGTGCAACACTCACAGAGTATATTTCTTCATATGTATGCCTCTCAGGCTTTGTGGGAGGCAGGGGTTAGACGAGTAATAGTTACAGCCCAGCTTCAATGGCTGTGGCCCATACTGGAGCCCTCAGTCCTGCATTACTTCCGGGCCTCACCAGCTGCCTGGTTGTCCCCAAACGCTCCTGCTCCAGCTAACGACATCGGTGGTCTTCTGGGCATGTGCTGAACACCCCCTCAGCCTGCTGGGCTTCTCCAAGTACCATCCTGTCCCACTGGGCTCTGTGACTGCTCCACCAATGCTATCAGCCCAAGTGCCAGCTTCAAGGTGATCTATGGTGACACAAGAGAGCCTGTCCTTTTTAAGTACACTGGTATAATTCCAAAACCACACTCTTTGAGCCACAGAATTTTTGAAACAGGTTTTCGGGGGTCCCAGACATGAGTTCCATGGCTCCAGGACTGACAGACACCTATAAATAAATGGCAATCACCAAGGGAGTAATTAGAGGTAGACTGGGATTTTCTTAATGGGACAAGTGCACTTTTTGGGTCTTTCTTCTCTTAGCATGAGCTCGCCCCCAAGCCCAGCACTGGCAGACTTGTCAGGTCACTGCTACCAGCTCACAGCTGGGGTGCTTTTGGCATGGGGCTGCAGTTTTCCCCCAGGAGACAGCCCATCCCACTAATTCACTGGCTATTTGCAGACCCTACTAACAATCCCTGCTACACGTGCACAAAAAATTACAAAAGAGACACCACAAAAGTTAATTATATATTCATCTTTAGTGTTGGAATTGAGTGTTTTTAAGTATATTTTATTGATTATGCTATTACAGCTGTCCCAATATTTCCCCCTTTACCCCCCTCTGCCCAGTAACCCCCTTCCCTCCTCAATCCCCTCTTAGTTCAGATCCATTAGTCATGCATATACATTCTTTGGCTTCTCCATTTCCTATATTATTCTTAACATTCTCCTGTCTATTTTGTACCTACCGATTACGCTTCTTATTCCCTGTACCTGTCCTTTCATTTTCCCCCTTCCCCCTCCCAGCTGATAACCCCCCAAATGATCTCCATTTCTATGATTCTGTTCCTGTTTTGGTTGTTTGCTTAGTTTGTTTTTGTAATTTAGATTCAGTTGTTGATAGTTGTGAGTTTGTTATCATTTTAATGTTCATAGTTTTGATCTTTTTCTTAGATAAGTCCCTTTAACATTTCATATAAGGGCTTGGTGAGTATGAACTCCTTTAGCTTTACTTTGTATGGGAAGCACTTTATCTACCTTTCCATCCTAAATGATACTTTTGCTGTATCATCTTTGCTTTTCTCTTGCTGTTTTTAAGAGTCTCTCTTTATCTTTAACCTTTGGTATTTTAATTATGATGTGTCTTGGTGTGGTCCTCTTTGGGTCCAACTTGTTTGGGACTCTCTGTGCTTCCTGGATTTGTATGTCTATTTCCTTCACCAAATTAGGGAAGTTTTCTTTAATTACTTTTTCAACTAAGTTTTTAATTTCTTGCTCTTCCTCTTTTCCTTCTGGTATCCCTATGATTTGGATGTTGGCACTTTTGGAGGTGTCCCAGAGTTTTTTAATATTCTCCTTGGGTTTTTTTGCTGTTGTTGTTGTTGTGTTTTTTTTGTTTTGTTTTTTGAATTCTTGTTTCTTCATTCTGTTCTGGTTGAGTGTTTTTCTTCCGTATGTCCCAAATCATTGATTTGAACCCTGGTTTCCCTCTCTTCACTGCCGGTTGCCTATGGATTTTTCTTTATTTCACTTAGTGTAACCTTCATTTCTTCCCTTATGTTTTTGCCATACTCAGTGAATTCTCTGAGCATCCCGATAACCAATGTTTTGAACTCTGCATCTGTTAGGTTGGCTATCTCTGTTTTGTTTGGTTTTTTTTCTGGGTTTTGTTCTGTTCTTTCATTTGGGCCATATTTCTTTGTATCCTCAATTTGGCAGCCTCCCTGTGTTTGTTTCTGTGTATGAGGTAGAGCTGCTTTGACTCCCTGTCTTAGAGTATCTGTTAAGTTGTAATGGTCAGAGCCTTAGGTATTCACCAGGGCAGGGCAACTCACTTCCTCTCTTCACGGTTTTGTGGAGCTGTGTGTGTGTGGGGGTGGGGAATGCATCATGAATAACATGAGTGAATATTTTGAATGTCAATTTTAAAGCCAGATGATAACTTAGTTTATAATACTGCATAATTGTGGTAGCCGTGGGACTGGACTGCTCAGATCTCTCTTCAGGAGAGAACCTGCTGGTAGGAGAATAGTCAGCCAATAGCCTCTGTCTTCCACGACCTGGCCAAGGCCACTCTTCCCCCAGCTCCTCCTGGCCAACAGCTGAGCATGAGGGGGCATGAAGGCTAGGCATTCCTGCCCTGCGTAGGGCTCTTTGGATAGGCGGGCTTTGCTCAGGGATACCCCATTTGTCTGGCTGAGCCTTTTTCAGAACTACCCAGTTGCCCCTCTTTCTGTCATACACCAGCACAGTCTGCATCTCCTCCTACTCCACCGCCCTGTCTCCCTTACAAATTTCTCCCCTGATGACTTTCTTGAACATCTAATTCCATCATAGAGTCTGTTCCTCTGAGCACCTGAGCTGATCTAATAACCAATAATGCTATTTTGGACTGGTTTTTATCAGGCTTTAAAAGAAGGGAATATTGTTATTATAGATACATAGCACATTGTATTTCATGTGTGCTAAGCAACTGCTTATTTTTAAAAGTATTCATGTGACAAATATTAACATACCGCTTAGCTTTCATACATCAAAACTACTAGTTAAATTATTTGACAAATATAAATGACAAGCACAAAATATTAATAGAAGCTGTAATTGTTTTCATATGGTATAATAACTCTATACATTCTCATGGTTCAAATAACACTGATACACAAACACACAGATACTTTCCCACTATTAATGTACTTACTCCGCATAACATGCTCAAGTCTTCCAAAGGAAATGATTTTAATCAGAGAAGTAAGTCAGCAATCTACCCACTAGCTACAAATCAAGGCTTAAAAATAACATTCTATGGATGAACTGGGTAATTATTACATTTTACATTTGAATTATGTTATCATCAGAAAAACATTTATTTATTTTGTTTCTATAAGGCGCTGGACATAACAACCAGGCATACTTCAAAGCAGGTAAAGTTGCCTGTGACACCCTCCCATTCATTTTCAGCCTCAAATTTCTGTCTGCACCTCCTTGCTCCCTTCAGGGTGTGCCCGGACTCTTCTCCCAGTCACTTGCATCTATGTTCCCTGCAGACCTCACCTCCCTAAAAGGTACTTTCAGGTCTCAGGCTTTTTCCCTCAACCAGTCTCTAAATCCAGGTATTCCATTCTCTTCTGAACATTTTTCTTTTTCATAAATGTGAGGACAACTGGTATCCTTTAGGGTATTAACGAGTGCTAGCAGCTCATAATACAGTTGCTTTTCAGGAAGAAAATAATCTTAACTGCAGTTAAATTGCCCTGCCAAGCTAAGCCTGTGACCTGGATCTAAAGGGATTAAAGGCAAGCCCCATTGATTTCATAAATGACATGTAACTGACTTCCACTTTTATGCTGAACCACAGCTTTCTAACTATCCCTTGTCAAAATGTGTTACTGCAGACTTTGTCTCCAAAGACATTAATGTGAGGCAGCTGCTAAAGAACTGTGTGAAGACAAAAATTTCAAATAGAGAGATCTGTAGAAAAACATCCATCTGTCTATAAGTATGTTAGAAACTCAATGTGGTAAACACACTTCCACGAGTCTTAAAAATCCCCACTGTTAAACTCACCAGGTTGAGACCTACGTTCTGTTACCGATGCTCATTTAATAACATCTGATTTTCTCCTTAAAACTTATAATTAACTTACCAACTATTTACACTCAGTCACAAAACTACTTGAGAAAGGCCCAGGCCAACTCAGGAGAACAACTGGATCTGGGCCATTTTATATAAACAAAGAATCATCTGACTTCATAAACTGTCATGGGAAATATCATCGGAAGGAAGAGATGGGAATGGAAAAATTAAATTTTTGATGATTGCTTGGATCCTGTCTTTTAACAGAGATTTTATGGTACAGGTTCCCACCATTTCTGTAAGGGACCCTTGTTTTTTAAATGCTTTTCACACACATTATTTCATTTTAATTGTCAAAACAGTTCTGTGCTCTAAGTTTGTGTTGGCTTCCCTCTGCAGATAAGGAAACAGCTGTTGATGAAATTTTAGTGGCTCACATGAGACCCCCATTTACTGTGTGGCAGAGCAGGCCTAGACCCCAAATGAAAGCTCTACCACAGCCTTGTCTTATGCCAGATAGTCTTTCTGTCCCCTTAGCACAGCGTGTCAAAGTGGCATTAATGGCTGCTAAAGAAAGCATTTCTTAGCCACCAAAAATTACCACATTATAGGATTCGAAAGGTTAAAAGTAACACAAATAGGAAAAATATTCACATGTATCTATCTAAAAGCTAAGAGAGTACATTTTCTCCAGTGGAACCATAAGGTATAATATTTTCTCCTGGAAGAGAATGTTACCACGATAAAATGAATGAAAATTATAATACTAGATATACCAACATACTAAATATCATTACTGAAAGTCATATTTGAAAACTGTAGCAAGTCAAACAATGTTTTAATTGAAAAAACAACACTGAAGCTCCGGTTAGCTGGATACTCTGAGGAGTCACGGGTCCTGGAGACGGGGCTGTTTTCATCTTAGGCAACCGCTTCTGTAACTCTCATATCCTTAAATACCTGGTAGCGTTTTCTTTACCTTTGGAAACTAATTTTCTGTGTTATAAAGTGATTAGTCTTTGTTCTCCGGGTTGCTGCATTTCTATGCTTTTTAAAAAAAATAGATTTCCCATTTTTCCCTTTGTTGTAAAATTGCCAAGAGTCCCCCCTCACTGCTATCATGTCTCCACCAGGAGCCTGCCTTTTCACTTGCTATCTCTAAGGGGCTGTGGGGCTGGAAACCAGACAATCACTTAAATTCATTAGTGCAAGAAGCATTTATGGAGCCCCTTGTAATTATGACCAATAGTCTGGTAGGTTCTGGTGACAAAATTCCCTGAGGTGTGGTCCCTGTCCTCCAGGAGTCCACAGTGCAAGGGGAGAAGAGGAACACAGAGGGACGAAGCCTATCTTGGGTTGGTCTTGGGTTAGTAAATGGGCCTCTTGACATCTGTTTTGGGTTTGCAGGGGTCTATTTTCTTACTTTGTGGTTAGTTGTGTTTGAAAGTCCCATAGCAAACAGCAGGTAAATTGTCATTGCTACTGGGACCTATTTTGAACTGTAATTTTTTTCCTATGAATCAACTTCTGTTTACTTGTAAGTACTCACTTTTAGCTTTATGTGTGACACATACATAGTTAAATACAACTGCAAGTCCTTGGAAGCTGAGCTCCATGAGGGCACGGGCTTGTGTGCCCTTCACTGCTTACTCCCTAGTACCCAGGGCACTTAAATGTTCGTTGACTGAACAAGTGCATAAATTGCATGTATATAGTGCTTTACAATGTGCAAACAATTCTCATATCTGTTATCTTCGTTTGTGTTACTAACACTACACAAATGAAATCGAGTGCCACTCCAACTAAATGCCCCATTCCTGGCTTCTCTGTGTCCCATCAGCAGGGACTTAGTGCTACCGCGGCAAAACCGAAGAATGGTGTATATATCCCCGCCCTTGGAACTACCTCTACTGCCTTAAACCAAAGACAGTTATGCCACTTGTTCTCCACAAGGAAGAAATCTTACAAATCAAACAACCAGCATCAATAGTATTAATGATTTCTTTTTCACACTAAATATGCCATCTGTTACACCTGGTTCATAATGAGGTAACCTCAATTTTTGGAAAGTGATACCCGATTATGATAATTATTCTGGGGTCCACAGAATCACCTGGAAGCTTTGTTAAAACACAGATTGCTCTTCTCCTATCTCCTTCTAAAGGCTTCTGTTTCAGTGGGTCTGGGATGGGACCCAAGAATTCACATTTCTAACAAGTTCAGTGATGCGGATGCTGCTGGTCCAAGGAATGTCGAGGACGACTGATCTGGAAAATCAGTCTATTGATACCAGATGCAAAAATATAATAACACCAGCATAATTCCATTATTGCAATTACATTGGTATGCCTTGTGTTTTTATGTTGAACTTTTTTTGGTAAGTATTTTTACCCCACATCAATCCTCAGTCAGATACAGAAATAAATGTTTCTTCAGATGAATTATTTTATAAAAACTACAGTTTCATTCATCCTCTTGCTAATTGAAATGTGTTAAAAGAAGAAAAAATATGCAACACCAAAGGGGCGGGTAACTGTAGAGAATTAGAATAACACTAATTATTTTAAAAAGAAGTGTCTCAATTTAGACCAAGTTTCTTTTGCCCAAAAAGAAACAGTAATTTGCTAAAATTTTAAAGAAAATCTGCTGACTCTTTAAGTAGGAAATCAGACCCATATTTCCAAAGGAATGAAATTTTCATTATAGAATCAAGTTACTTGGTTCACAAACTCAGCATGTAGGAGCTTCAGGCTTCCAAAGGACAAACTGGGAAACAGCTGTTATGGTCCTTCTCCTCTATGCCTTAATTTCACAGGGAAGGACTAGTTTTTATTATTTATAAGTTAAGTGCTTCACAGTGTTTCCCATTTTGAAATTCACTTTGTTTGTGCGTTCATTTCTTTTTGTTTTTAAGTTCAAAAGGTGATGATTGGCTATTCAGCTGTGGGCTCATGAAGCTCTGGAAGCTGATGAGCTCTTATGACATAAAATGTCATTTCCTGAGTATGCCATATTAAAATCTAGAAATTTGTGTTCAGATAGTTGTTAAATGATTCTCCTCCATGTTACAACCAAACTGTCCTCAAATGTTGTATGAATATGCATATGTACATATACTGAAAAGCATAAAGAAGATACAACAAACTGTACTCTCTGACTTAAAGAGTTGATCAATTATAGTGCTCACTGATCTTCAAGTTCTTTGGACTGGTTATGTGACAAGTCCAAATACTATATCCTCCTCTAAGGTTTAAGGTTGAAGTTTCTCAGATGCCCACACACACACACACACACACACACACACACTCCACAGATATATGCAAAGGAAATCCAATCCCTACAAAGCCAAAGAAATATTATTACAATACTTTCAGTTACTAAAATCTTTTCCCCCAAAAAAGTCAAGTGGAGACTCACCAACACAAAATAACTGCTTCCAAAACTGTATGAAATAAGAAATTTCTAAGAGGACAGCATCTTCCCAGTCACCTCATGGAGGCTAGGACTGTGAAGAGCTGTGAGGAATTCGTGTTCATCGGATGTGGAGAGAAGCCAGAACAGGAGCCGAGGCCTCCATCAATGACACAGGGTTTCAGAGTTGGACTTGTTGGGGTGGGGGGGGGTTATGCTTCCTCTCTAATGCATTTTCTCATCACAAAATGGAACACCCCCGAGGGCAGGGCCCACTTGGAAACGCTTGTTTAAAAATGCTGAAAGGGGAAGTTAGAATTGAAGTAGACACCCAAGTTATAAGGCTCCTGCTTTCAAAGATCTTACCATTACTCAGAAAAATTTCAAGTTTCTCAAGAATGGAAACAAATAAGATTTTAAAGAGCCACAGGAAATTCCCCAAGCTAGGACAGGAGTTTAATCTCTTCCCTTGTCACAGAGGGGAGCACAGAGGCAAAGAGCACACAGACCTCTATGCCACACGTGCTGTGCCGGCCTCTTGCGGGTGGGCACTCTCATCCTTCAGTTCTCTGCTCTGCTCTGCTCTGTGTCTCCCAGGACGGGCTTGCACATTACTCCACAGGTTCCCTGGCCAGCTGCTTTCATTAGATTTGCGTAATGGCAGGAGACTAGAGGGCCAGCAGAGGGGAAGCCCCAACGTCTCCCACCCCTTCTCTGCCTCCAGTGGTGTCTGTAGTGATGGCTGTGTCCTTTCCATGGTCTGAGGGAAGACACACAGACACTTGCACACACGCACACATACTCATTGTTTCCAACTTACAAAACCCAAACAAGATGTAAAAGCAAAACCTTCAGAACCTAAATGAACCCAATCAACCCAACAGGTACTAACTTGGTACTTAGTAGGGCCTTCCCATCATTCAAACTGCAAGGCCACCAGTTTTATACCTGTCAAACTCATAATTGACTAGGGTTTGTCTTTGCATATGAAGCAAAGCAATATTGTCATGAATACTGGATGACACCAAGGTTGCACAAAGAGCACTGTACGTTTTTACTGTCAAAAATAAATATTTCTTCTCTATAAATCTCAGCTTCAGTTTCCCCATCTTATCTGGTATTAATCATACTGATTTAATTTACAAATCTCTCCAAAGATTTAATTAAAAATATTTTTAGGAAAAATGAAAGCCTACTGCTACATAAATGCTAAATATTATTTTCATTACCCCCAACCCCCCACACTTCTTAGACATAAATCTTATTGAATTATTTACTCAACGTTTGCGTGTGTGTGTGTATAGTATTACATCATATGCCAGATGAATAAAAGACAAACTAAATTGTGAACAACACAGAATCAGCGCATAGATGTGTATTATAGCCTCTCCTTTACATGGTGGGCGTGTGAAGCAGAAGTCCTTCCTAAGGCGACATTTGTCACCCGAGAGAGTTGGCAACCTCAGTGGTGTCCCCAGCAAAGGTATTCTGCCTCTACCGTTTACCGTATGTGTGACTTTATGTACACTAATCTAAGACTATAAGCCTCAGTTTCCACATCTATAAAATGGCTTTAAAGCTGGACTTCCTCATGTTGTTGTGACGATTAAATCAGACATTCCATATAAAGTGCACAGCACTGCCTAGCACAGAGTAAGAACACGATAAATATTAGGTATTATTTTATGGTCAGTATATAACTTCATGCCAGTAATAAAAAAGGAATACAGTGAGAAAATGTTGCTGACTGATATATTATTTGATCAAAATAATCATAATAAAACTAGCCTTAAATATCCATATAATATGTACAAACCCTTTTTTTAGCCTCGGCTTTCAACTAAGAGGTATAATTGAATTACGATATGTTGGTGTTGACATATTGAGCTTTCAGACCAAGAAAAATGAAAATGAGTTCAAAGGGGAAAAAAAGGAGAAGCAATTCAGTGAGCAGAAGAATAACGTATAAAGCATGAGGTCCGGACAGACATCAGACCCTTAGGAGACCATTTCCACCAGCCCTGTGGGAGTGCACGGCTCAAGTGGGAGCCTCCCAATCCCAGGCCCAGAACTAGACTCCTTAGCATCACTAAAATTTGCAATGGGCTGAATGTTTGTGTCCCCCCAAAATTCCTAAGCCCCAGTGTGATGTTTGGAGGTGAGACATCTGAAAGGTAATTAGGTTAGGTTAGGCCATTAGAGGGGGGCCCTCATGATGGGATTAGTGCCCTTATAAACAGAGGAGAAACGAGGTCTCTCTCTCCACCACGCGAGGCCACAGCAAGGTGGTCGCCACCTGTAGACCGGAACCTGCCCCTTCTGGCACCTGATGGTGGACCTCCGAACTCCAGAGCTGCACGGAATAAACTTCCACCATTAACGCCACCAATGAGCCATTCGCTGTGTTTCGTTCTAGCAGCCCAAGCTGACCAGGACAAAATTCAAGTAGAATTTTAGGCCTGTCTCCTGAGAATCTAGAGTTTTTCATTAAAAACGTATTTATCCTTTCTTCTGTAAAATATCATTGTCTGTTCTCTTTCTGTATCAGTTTTTATACTGCATATCCAATAGACGGCTGCCTAGAACCTAGTTAAATAAAGCTGATGGAGATAGTTTGAAGAAAAAACATAGTTCTGGAATCATGAAAACAAATAATTCTACTTTACATCTCAGGATACATCAGTATTTCATATATTTCAACAGGAAATTTATATTTACGCACCTTTTATAAGATATATTTACTTCCCCATCCTACTAGGTATATTTTCTGAGAGAAAAAGGATAAGAGAGAAAGAATAAATAAAAAAGAAAAGACTGTGATATGCTGTACTTGGACATCATGGCTCAGGAAAGATTACACATAAGTAATTAAAAGGAAAATTATAAAATTTTTTTTAATGAATTACACTGTAAATATTCTGGCTTAAATTTGTTTGTTGTCAGAAGAGCTAAACCGTTGCCTTTTTCGTTCTCCTTGTGCTCTTAAGCTTCTTACCATCTGGTCGCGTCAGCTAGATCCTTAAGGAACTGCATTTATCATTTAGAGGAACGGAGACCAAGACCCTGGAAACTTTTCATGGATTGTCCCAGGGATAGGTGAGGAGGGGAAGTTTCCCAGAAGAAGACTTTCCCATGCTTGTTCAATTTCCACAGCTTCCCAGAAAGTTCTCCCCGAGGTCAGGAGCTGATATTCAATGCCCTGCACATGATGTTAAACTCATCAAAAGTGCAAGACATAAGAGATAGGTCACGCTTTTGAAATTCAGAGGTAGGAAAGGGGCAAAAGCCACCTGGTAGGAACTTTCCCCACCCAAACCCCCCAAAATGAGATGCCTCCACTCCCCTCTCTCATGTACAACCAGCCTATTTTATTATCCAGAATTTTCATCCTCTCACCATACAGCACCTTGTGTTGCTCTTTTTCTCAAGTTACAAATGATATATTCAATGTTTTTTCTTAAATTTTTGGCATCGTGGACGCTATATGGAAAATTGGATATCTAACTCAGTGGTCTCTGTTTAAAACTTTACAGTGGAGCAAAGGACTTCAAAGAATCACGCTTTATGTTTGTACAGCTTACAAAAGCTTTCATGCCTATTATTTTTTGTTCCTCACCACAAACCTGTAAGTTAGGTGAGAAAGATGTTATCATTATTCACGTTCTCAGACAGAAAATTAAGTGTCTGGAAAATAGTTGTTAATATTGATTCTGTGAACATGGATGGATGGAGGAGACAGACGAAAGGAAAATGGTTGGTTAAATTTTTTTTTTTTGTACCAAGTCTTAAAACTATTAAGTGATAGAATTTAAATTCCTTCCAAAATTTCTGACTCTGGGTTTTGTCTATACAAATTGACAACTGCTCAAGTCTGAAATGTGACTTAGGGAGATTTAGCAACTCCAACATAAATAACCAAAAGGCATTTAAATATTTGGATAAAGGGAAAAAATCTAAGAGACTTAGTATGCATACTATCCGTAACTTAAAACAAATAAATGCATAAACCCAGTATCTAGTAGAGACAATGGGAAAGAGAGTAAAACAGATGATAAAGGGAAATAATTACATATAACTCTTTATAGCTAATATAAAATTGCACTACTAATATGTGCCCACTCAGTGTTAAATTCACCAGTTTGTTAATTGGGGAAATGACACATGAAATAATAAAAAGTCAAATAACTCAAAGTGTACAAGGAAAAAATAAGACTTCATTTCATATCAAATCCTCAATCTCTTTTCTCTGTTTGTTTTGTATCCTTTGAAACATTTTATATACATTTACAAGTATGTACACACACACACACACGTACACACACACACACACAGAAGAGTTGTGGGTATGCCGCTACTATTTTTTTCAGTAAAAATATATCTTGGAGTGTTTTTCTAAGTCAACATATACATATCTACTTTTTAAAATTACATTGGCTTTTCTCCCAACATGAGTTCTTAAGATTCCCAACTATTAATTCCCTTCTCATTGCATTTTTCAAAAACATATGTATTCTCTGTGATTTGGAGTTGATACTTAACCCATACAAGCTTATTTACTACTTTACTAGAAATTATATATAAAAATAAAACCCATCAAAATTAACTTTGCAGATAATAATATTCAGAGATAGAATATATTAGAAAATATGTCATATAAGCCCCCTCCCCATTACCCAAGTGACATCAAAACACAGACCCTGTCGACCAGAATAAAACTCAGAAAATTATCATCAGTGTTAACATCTTACTGTCTATCCGCATAGACTGGAAAACCAGCAATGTCACCATGTAAAATCTGCAAGCAGGCCAAATCAGACTGGTCACCAGAAAAGTACCCCTCAGAGTGTCAGCTGGAGGACACACACCAAGTTCCTACAGAACTCGGCCAACTACCATATGAAACTTCCTGCTGAATATGCTTTGTGCCTGAAGAAGTGTGTGACTTCTTTGACAGGAAAATGAAGGTGGAGCTTCACTTCTACTTCCAATAATGATAGACCGAGTAATTCACTCCAGTTCTCGTCACAGGACAACTAAAGAATTAGTCAAAATATTTAAAGAAATAACCAACCGAAGAAATCAATAAGCTCATGATATAGTGAAGACTTACTGGGAGGACGGTAGGGAAGGGAGTGCAGGTTAATACACTCCAGTTCCAGAGGGGAGAGCAGGGAGGCTGAGGGGCTGAGCAGAATTTGAGTAGGAAGCTTACTCCTTGGATCACAGAGATCGGGGGTATCCAGGCCTAGAACGAGATGGGGAGAGCCCCGTTTAACTCCCTCACTTTGGGCCAGAACCTCACTTTGGGCTTGAACCTTAGGAGTCAAGGTAAACCGCAGATAGGCCCGGAGGAGCAGCAGCTCAGCTCTGAATCATCTCAATCGCTGAGGCAGGAAAGAGATGGATTCTTGGCAATGAGTCTCCCCAGACGTCCCAGAGTGCTAACACACCCAGGCAACTGGAAGAAGCAAATAGAAATCCTAAATCTTAAAAGGGATCATGGTCTGAATTAGGTTAGCAAATTATTCTGAACGTAATGGCTAAAAATAATAAATATTTTTCACCTCATAGTTTTTGTGGGTCAGGGAACTAGGGGCAGCTTAGTGGTTCTGGGTCGGGATCTCCAAAAGGCTTCATTCACAGGGCCAGATGGTGCCGTAGTCCTCCAAGCTTAGAGTGGGTCTGGATGAGAGAAGCCATGCTCAAGTTCACTTACATGGTTGTTGGCAGCAGGCTTCAGTTCCTCACCATGCAGGCCTCTCCCACCACAGGGCTGCTCACGATGTGGCTTTTCCCAGAGCAGAGGATCCAAGAGCAAGAGAGGGAGACCTACATGGGAGCCACAGTCTTTTATAACCTAATCTCAAAGGTAACATACTATTACTTCTGCCATTTCCTATCGGTCAGAATCAAGTTGCTACACCCAACCCAAGCTCAACAAAGGATACCACTCAAGGGCGGGGTCAATGGGGACCATCTTAGATCCTGACCGCCTCATTGTCCCAGGTCTCAAATTATTTTTGCAAATAGTTTTGCAAATACAATATCTACCTATAATCAAAGACAACAAGAAATACAAAGATAAAAGACAAAAATGAAAATGGCAGTGGTAACAAGGGACAACAACAGATTCCCAAAGCTCCAGACATTGGAGTTGAGTTGTCAAAGGATTTAAAACCAGTATGTTTATTTTGCTTATAAAGGACAAAAAGAAAAGATGACGAATTTCAACCGGTAACTGTAAACCAAGAAAGGAAGAAAGAAGGGAGGGAGGGAGGGAAGGGAAGAAGGAAAGAAGAAAGGAGGAAGGAAGGAAGGAAGGAAGGAAGGAGGAAGGAAGGAAGGAAGGAAGGAAGGAAGGAAGGAAGGAGGGAAGGAAGGAAGGAAGGGAGGGAGGGAGGGAGGAAGGAAGGAAAAGAAAGCGGGTCCTAGATGTCTACTCCCAGGCACGGTATAACCAGGACTGGACTTTTTATTTTGTCATAAACAACTAGAAAACTGGATAAAATATAGGAAACAACTCTTTTCAGACATCGGACCACAGACAGTGTAAAACTGTGATCTATAAACTGAGAGAAACCATAAGGCACTGTTATAATCGCCTAGCCTAGAGGCTGAGAAAAGACATAAAACACAAGACTCCTGGACCAGAGATGAAAGACCGTTATTCATAGCAAAAGCAGTAACCATAATGTCAGCATATTCGTGTCAGTTTTTCGAGGCCAATTATTAAGGGGGAGGCAGAGGGCCAGATGATGCCTACACACACAGTAGGTTGCTTCATAGGAGCGGAACCCAGACCTTAAAGAACCTGTTGGTTTAGAGCAAGAAGTAAGCAAGCCTGATCTCAGCCCTGAGTGGAGGTACCGCCTTATCTCCCAAGGTTGCTTATGGTAAACACGAGCCTGGTAAATGACCTGGGTTAGGAGCAGCCAGGGCCTGGCCTGCTTGCCATTCCCAGCGAGATATGTAGGGCCTGCCTGTCTAAAGCTGTGTGTTTCATCGACGCGAAAAATGTTAGCTAGGTCGGGATGATAGCTCTAGAAACTGAAGTGTTCTCTGCCAACTAAAGAAACCAGACCGTTTATACACAAAATATTTAGTAACCAACTAAGAAAATTAATGCAAGAGCTACCGTTTAAGCAACTGATTCAAGATTTTACGTTTTTAGCTCAAGAAATGCAGTAGTGTATGTTACACTTTTTGTATAAAGAGGATTTAAGAATTAACTAGATTTTACTAAGACACCTTTTTTTTTACAACTTTCTTTACTGGTGTATAAGTAATACTTGGTCAACAAAGTTCTTGACTTTGTTGCGAGCTTAACTACCTCTCTTTCCCATACTGACAGGTGTTGGAGGTTATACACAAAAGCTATGTCAGATCTGATATAAAAAGATGCATTTCTAAGTATTTAGTGTAACAGCTATGAAGGTTAGCACGAGATTGCTGGTTTAAAAAGTTCTGAGGAAAATCCACAGCAAGAAAGAGTTTCAATTACTTCCAAAGATCATTTGGCCTAGTCTGGTATACATTTTTTTAAAAACAAGAATTGAAGTTTGTTCTCGAACATAAAATCTATTCATATGTTTATGAAGTACATTAGAATAAAAAGTAACTTATACATTTAGTATACCATATATGTCATGGTTGTCTCCTCCTCTGGATAGAGTTAATATCATTACATTATATATTTAACTTGAGTCTTGCACAAACAAGTAAGGGAGTATTGACAGGCATGAAATAGTACTAGGTAATAGTACTTATTAGCAAAATAAGGCATACCTCAATATTTTACTTTTATTAAGACTTTATTTTAAATGGTTTTAATTCTAAATATGTATACCCTGTTGCCATTGTAGTCATTTGAACAGAGAAGCTCATTTTTTCAAATTGCTACAATAATGAAAATATTCAAAAGAAGTATTAGCCAACTTTCTAAACATTTGTAAGAAGTTTGCAGAAATATCAAAAGCTTTAAAAATATTTGTAATTTACTATAAACAAAGACGTATAATTATTTTCAGGGTAATGCTTAAATATTTATGTTTCTAGAAAAAGTTTATGAAAATATTTATAGGTTGAATTATATAATTCAAATACATGATGAAAATAATATTTAAAGATAATTTTTAAAGAAATCATTTATAAAGCAAACCTTCTTCTGGTAAAATAAGTGGACTTTTATAAATCAGATTTGCTTAAAGCAAGGTTATATTTTTCCAGGCTTTATGAGTGCTTACTGAGTGATATTCAAGACCAGAGTCCCTGAAGTGTGATGAACTCATTCTGTCATAGGTTCATGCCAAGATTATTCAATAAGCATGAAAACGATTTGAAGATACATGCACGTTTACTCATTCCGACGTGTAATATCTGGCAGGTTCACATTTAAATTAGTGCGATTAGCTAACGTTTGTTTTAATGCCTGGCCATCGTTACCCTGAAAGCAAAACCTCATCTGCCTGTTGTCCTGTTAGTGTCTGATTCGCTGTTTCACATACAAAGAACTACTAAATGCAAGCAGCACTCCAGCTGTACATTCTTACCCAATGACAGAGTTTTATTGCACATACATGTTTCATGAGCAGTAATATCACATTTTAAATGTTTTAGAATGTTTCTTCATCTCATCTAGCTAGAAATCATAGAACAATCAAGACCAGAATGTATAGCAAGATTACTGAATGTGTAAGGTAGGATCATATATTATTACACATAGAATAGTGAACGCATTTTATTTTAAAAGTTTTCCAGGACTTTCTTAGAGCATTTATGTCACAAAAAGCTCCCGAATGCAGACTAATCTCCCTCAGAATCATGCTTTTGCCTAGTCAATTCTCTATGTTAAGTTACCAATTTATTCACTGGGCACTTTTCCTTATGAATGTTTTCATTAAAATTCTCATCTGCCATACAGTACAAAATTTCATTTTCTCTAAAATCATATACTGATGGTTTATCATTTTAATATGTGTTTATAATAGCATCCAGTTAAATGAAACAAGATTAGTCCATTTCATAATAATACTTCTTTATTGCTATTGATATAATGAGTTCTTGTAACTTATTCATTAAATTATTGACTGACTCCTTCTCTGAATATCAAGTATCACTTAGCTCTATTTGCCTTAGTAGTAATACTGCTATACTTTAAACTATTCAATAAAATACCAATAGTCACTGCCTACCATCTGCCAGGTACTGGTCTCCTAAGGGCTCTAAACGCAGACTGGGCTGTTGTGAACCACCCGGAGTCCAGTGGGTGAAGGGGCAGAAATGTAAAAGAATGTTCATAACGCAGTGTGAAGCACAATAATTAAAGCGTGTAAAATTTATGTATTCATTCAATGCCTCCTTCAGCCAATAATTGTAAGTAGCTTACATGTGACTGTCCAAAAATATATACAAAAATATATACAAAACAGAAGGACAGAAATAAATAAATAAATAAATAAATAAATAAACAAACAAACCAAGGACCCAGGACTAGGAAAAAGTATAGGTAAATGATAAGGACGCAGTAAAGCCAACCATAAGAATACTATAATTTACCCAATTCTGCTAATGGAGGTACACACAGGCACAACTCTGCAAACACAAACGTCTACCACAATTGTGTATCATGAAAAGCACACTTCGATCTAGCAATCCCACCTCTGGGAATTTACCTTACAGTTATAGCTCATGAATGTACAGTGATATGTGAAAAAAGGTTATTCACTGCAGCACTGTTTACAATACCAAAACCTATGAAACAACTTGAGTCCCTCAATGAAGTCGTCAGTGAAATAGCATGTAGTATTTCTACTCTTCTACTCAGTGAAAACCTTTCCTACTCTAAAAGAGAGTGGGAAAGCTCTCTGAGTGAGGAAGAGGGAAAATCTCTAGATTTATTTCGGTAGAGAAAGCAAGAGGTTAAAAAAAAATGCACACATGCACACACACAACTTTTGGTGAAGGAAGAGGGGGAAGGAAATCACAATATATATTTACATTTATGTAAATAAACACTAGAAAGACTCAAGGAACAAATGTAACAGGAAATGGGTAGGGGGCAAGGGTGAATGGTGAGTTGGGCAGAGACAGAAGTGGGAGAAAACTTTCTCTCTATATATATTTGTTTGTTTACTTTCAGACATCATAAATATATTACCTATTAAAATTTTAAAAAGAAAGATGTATACTATACAATAGTTATAACTGCTAAAGGAAAACTGCAAATTAGCTTTGAACTTCCCACAAGTCAAATCAATCGGGGAAATTGTATTGTTACAAGAATCAGGGATAAGTTTAACATTTTTTTAACTGTTTCTTGAATGTCGAGACCTGAAAGAAGCTTCTCTACTGCATACTTATGAATTGGACGTTCTGCGATCCAGTGAATGGCCTCTTTTAAAAGCATACTCATAAGGTTTCAAATCGTGCCTCAGCTTAAAACTCTCCAATGGCCTTCCGTTTAGTAAGGATAAATCCAAACCTCTTACCGCGGTCTGCAACGCCCTGTGTGACCTGGCCCCTACCTCTCTCTCCTCCCACTCTGCCCCTTGATCAGGAAGCTCTGACCACATTGGCTATCCCTCTGTCCATCCAACATAACAAGTTCTACCTGTCTCCATGCCTTCGTACTTACTGTTCCTTTCTGCCTTCAATGCTGTTCTTCCGGGGAGGATCAAAATGACTGCCTCCTTCTCATCGCACGGGTCTCGGCTAGAATCTCACCCCCCTCAGGAGCCTTCTCTTTCCATTCTCACTATAGCAGCACCGCCTTACCCCCAGCCACTCTTTAACACATTACTATGTTTTATATTATATTCTTTATAGCACTTACTGCAGTCTGCTACTTTATTTTTTATCATTTTTACTTTCTGTCTGTCTTCTCCCACAAGAAAACCACCCCTGAAAATTGTTCCCTATTGTTATCTTGTATCTCTAGTGCCTAGAATAGGGCTTGAAAAAAAGTGGGTGGCCAATCAATACTGAATGAATGAATGACAATGAATGAGCGATTGAAAAAGAGAATGAAAGAAGGAAAAAAAGGAAGAACGAAGGGAGGGAAAGATGAAGGAAGGGAAGGAAGTGAATTTTTAAATATTCAACAAGAACCAAACTGCTGTGGCTAATATTAAATGAGATCTATCAGTTAACTGAAGTCACCTCACGTAAGATTTTTTAGACACCAACGGCTTATATGCTGTTTTCAACACTGTTACTTAGGGCCCAGAGTTTTGATGCTGCTATATAGCCATAGTCACACCTTTCATAAGCTACATATCTCAAGAAAGCTTCATGTTGGAAAAGTCCTAGAAGTTTCACTACTCCCAGACATGTTAAATTTATAATGAATTTATGTTTTCAAAGCATTCCCGACCCCTCAGAAAAATTAATAAAGCAGAGCTATGGATTCGAAAACGAGATTTTTATCACCACACTTTTCCATTGTAAGACTTGGACACAGTTAATGGCTGGTCATTCCAGCAGGGATAGAATTTCATAAAAACTTTGGATTTGGACAAGCACACCTAGCAATCTAGAGAAATAACCTGAAAATGTTCCACTGGATAGTGACTCTTTGCACCCATGTTCTAGACAAAATCCAGCCTCAAAACTTTCTTTCAGCCCCTTCACAGTGGCTGATGGGAAGAGCCTACAAATGGTTTCTATCTATGGGTCCCAAATTGAACAGCATTTATTTATTTATTTATTTATTTATTTATTTATTTATTTATTTATTTATTGGCTGGATTTTATCACCATTGCCAAGGGGGTAAAGGACACGCTGATTTACTTAAAGCTCCACATTAAAAATGTCGCAGCTCCGCAGGGGCTCTGACAGCCCCGTTTTGCATCAGAATGGCTCCACAGTCTACACAATCTGTTAAATTACTCATACAATGATTGCTCCCTATTATTTGCATCTGTTAAGGCTCATGTGTGTTATTTATTCCAGCATAGGTCTGAAATAAATTATGGTTTTTTAAAAAAAAATGTGTTCCTGATCATGCTCTTTTCATAGAGCAGCACGGGGGTAGCTGGTGTGAAAGCCTTCCCACTTGCGATCCAACATGCTTTCCCTTTATTTTCAAGGTTAGCCGTAAAAAAGAGGCATGTTTCTAACGGAGTTCGAAATGATTTATCTCAGGACCTTCCTGGCTAGTCCTCAATCACAGATGATTTTTTCTTTTCAGTTAATGAATCGTGGGTCAAAGTTAAGGCTCCTTGACCCTTCTTGAGACATGTCCGCACCACCCTAACAGAGGAACAGTCTCAGGGAGCAGACGTCTCTGTCCTCAGAGCCAAAGCCTCGCTGCGGTCGCGTGCCTAGCATTTGTTCTGTGTCTTTTCCATTCTCTAAACTTTGGAGAATGCTTTGGATTCTGAGATCGGACTTTTCCTGGAAGAGTAGTGCTTATTAATGCAAATCTATGCCAAATCTTCACAAAAGGTGTAGGAAGAAACACAGGCAGAAGCAGAGAACAGAAATGCTCACAGTCCAGATTTTGAAGGCGACACAGGTTTCGGTGGGTGATTTGAACACTGCTGGAGCTTTCAACTCAAAAATGAAATCATGTTCTTATCTTAACAGTGATACCAGTAAGGATTCACTGCAGCTCTTCTATGTCTTATGTCTGTGAGCCTCTGCAAAGGCAGCTTTGCTATTTAAAGCACAGCTTTGGGCAAAGAAGATGGTTTGGACTACACAGGGTTATTAATTAATATGACAGCAACTCTCCAGGACATGAAACCACAAAGCAGCTCTTGGGCCGCCAGTCAGCATGTCACACATATGTAAATAATCCACAGTTTTAAAGGGCCCTTTCTCTTCCATGTTTTATCCCCTTGACAATGATTGTAACTCTCTGTACTGAGATCTCTTCCAAGTCTAACATTTGTGATTACAGGACAGCATGAAAGTAATCTTGGTGCCAATTACTTTTTCTAAGTCTTGTAATAATAAAAGCATCCAAGGAATAAGCTCGCTCATGTGCTTAAAGACAAATGAGACTATTGTCAGTATGTCAATCCACCACAATCTTAACCAAGCAGGTAACATCGATGGGCATACACACGTATTCTAAGGTTCTGGGTATATTTTTAAGCAACACTACCCTTTTTATCAACATGTTAGGAAGTCCCCATTATCCCCCTAAAATTTTGGCATACACAGCACTTAGAAGAAAATTTTTATTAAGACTTACTGCAAGAGAAAATTTTTACTCTCGCTGAAATGTCCAAAATTTAATGCATTTTATAATGTTTATTTTTTAATGAGCAGCTAAATTGATGGAAGCATGAACTCATTGCACAACTGCCTTGGATCTCAAAACCACTATTAAATACATATGTTTCAGAGGTGATCCAATTCTGCTCAACACACACACACGCACACGCGCACCCTCCACAGAATGAAATCTCTCACCACTAGGCTGCCTCATTATATTAATAACTTTTCAGTTAGAAAACAAATTTTAAAGTCTTTCAACAAATGTCTATTTCAAATATCAACTCACTTATTTTAATAATTAAGTAAAATTAATCCGTGTGAAGTAATGGGAAGCAGTGTGACTCTCCTGGCTAGACAAGGTGTGTCCTAGCTTCTGCTCACCTGCTACTTTACTGTGCCATCCTGGGCAAACTGTGGCACCTCCCTGAGCTGATAAAACGAGAGAAGCAGACTGGCTGGGCTCTATCATCCCCAGAAATTACAAGTCTATGGTTACTTCAAAGCAATCTTTCAATGTACCTGGTCCGAATGACCAGTCCACTTTCTAGTTAAAAAAAATTTGACCACCAACACCATAACTGTGGGCCCAGCACGTCTACAGATACTAGTTCCCAGGGTGGCTACGCACTTCGCCATGGGACACGGCAAGAATCCATTAAAACTGAGCTTAGGCTGATGTTCTGTCACTTTAGTCTCCTTGTGCCAAGTTACCACCCTGATAAGAGCATGTGAGCCTGACGATGAAGGGGAGGCAGAGCCGGTATTACACAGTGAGTTCAGGAGATAATGCACTTGACACCCAGGTGATACACTGAAACAATTTTTGGTACCATCTTGCCCAATTTTGATAGAAAAAAATGGACAGTCCTGGCTGATGTGGCTCAGTGGATTGAGCACCGGCCTGCAAACCAAAGGTTACCGGTTCAATTCCCAGTCAGGGCACTTGCCTGGGTTGCGCAGGCCAGTTTGCCCCTGGTGGGGGTCACAGAAGAAGCAACCACACACTGATGTTTCTCTCCCTCTTGTTCCTGCTGCCTTCCCCTCTCTCTAAAAATAAATAAATAAAAATTTTTAAAAAACCTTAAAAAAGAGAAAAAAATGGACAAATGCAGCAGATATAGTCTGGGAGGTGTTATGATCATCAGAAGCCCAAGACCCCTCAGGAGGAAGGTGGGAGTCACATCACCTTGAGCAGGACTGGTGCTGACTGGGTGTGAGGGGATTCTGGGATGGACAGTAGGAGGAGAAGATGATGGTGTCAGTTGCAGTCCCCAAACCAGCTGCAGGAGCAGGGTTATCGTTCCTGCTACTGATCATCCCTTTTTAAATTTCCCCAGGAAAAGAAACCAATAGAAGCCCGGGGGAGCAGTTCCCAGACAGGATAAACTCATCGAGGCAAGCGAGCGGAGAAGCATAAGGGCATGAGATTTGGTCCTAGGGCTGCCATAATAAGATATCTCTAACTGGGGGGCTTCAAACAGCAAACTATTCTCGCACAGTTCTGGCATGGAAATCAAGGGATCAGCAGGACCATGTCCCCTCTGGAGGCCCTTAGGAGCCATTCTTCCTTGCCCAGAACTCCTGGTGGCTTCTGGGGGCTTCTGGCCACTTCTTGGTTGACGGGAGCAGGACTCCAATCCCAGCCTCAGTCTTCTCATGGCCTTCTGCTCTGTGTCTCAAACCTCCCTTTCTTTTCTCTTAGGATACCAGTTGTTTCAGGAAAGCTCCTCTGATCAGAATGAGCTCATCCTGAGAGCTTTACCTTAATTACATCTGTGAAGCCTGGCTTTCCAAGTTAGGTCACAGGCAAAGGTGGGCTGCCCCAGACGCTGCCGCCCAGAGTGCCCGTCAGGCCCCAGGCACATTTGACTTCAGCTGCTGGCATCTCTCCTGGGAAGTGCCCTCAGCCAAAGGGAGCTGCTTCACCGAAGGTTATGCCGCTTCTCCAGGGGAGCCCCAAGACTCAGCTCAAAGGGGGTGTGACGACTCCTCCAGCACCGAGTGGAGCTGGGCTGAGGCCAGTGCTGTATCTCCCTGATTCACCTCCTCCTGCTGCTCAGTTTCACAGTCCTCACTCTCTTCCAGGTGTTACTCCCAAGAGTGCTCTCCAGGAAACTCCCTCCACACAAGTCTCCATCTTAGCACCTGTTTCCAGGGAATTTCAAGACACTCAGCCACTTACTAGCTGGGAAACTTGCACAAGAAACTTAACTGCTCTACTCCTAAGTTTCCTCACCCACAAAATGGAGATAAGAGTAGTGCCTTCCACGCAAGGCTGTAAGAATGAAACTAGTCAATTCATCCAAATGTCTTAGAGCAGTGCCTGGCACATAGTAAGTATTCAATAAATGCTTATTAGGAGCTGTTACTATGAGCATGTTTTCTTCTGTAGGAAAAACATTCGTAAGGGGATAAATTCATTTTTATAGTAATATCATATTTTTGGCTTTCCCTAAGTTATAAATCAGAAGCATGAATGTAAAAGCAATAAGTTATAGTTTACATTATTTCTGACATTCCAACTGTAATAAGGTTAAAATATTAATACTTTTTAAAATCACTATTACATTATCATAATTTCTAGGTTAGTTACCTTTCAGCAAAAAAAGAGTCATTTTTGTATTCCTTATAAATATCAAAGAAATAAATGTATCTAACTCCTTCTGTAAACTCGTATATTTATTCTAAATTTAACATATAAAAATCAAAAAGGAGGAAAACTGCAATTTAAAAAGAAACCTTGTTATTTCACAGTAGTTCTGGATCCCATAGACATGAGCGATGTTCCACCAGTGTGCCCCAGGAATTTTAAAACATGCAGTATCTGACTCTTTAGTCAGGGGCGCCGACCTCTTTTCCCTTAGATTGTCAAATAAAACAATGACAACAGCCAACACGACAATAGCTGTCTGGTGTGAATGAATGAAAATTATACCTTTTTTTTTTGTCAGACTGGCAAGAAACAAAACATATTTTTTGCTGTGCCACAGAATTTTAGTCATTAGTTTATGTGTGCCATGAGATGAAAAAGGTTAAAAAATCACTGTTATATATCAGTGCCTGATGGTATACAGAGTTCTGCCCATCAAAGCTATAAATTAACCCTTGGAGAGCAATATAAAGACTAGATTCATATGATTCATAAGCTGAAATCTTAAAGGAATAAATTAGCAGCACTTTTTGCTTTTAATGCAGCCACATGGTAAATCAGTCTTCCTCAGGATTAGGATATATCATGTATGGCCCACCCTATCTCATTACTTGTTAGGACAAGATGAGTATATATCATAGTTAGCAAATGAAACAAGGAAAATTAATCCTGCAAACAGAGGACTCACCCTCTGTTTGCTTTTATGTAGAAAATATGTCCTGCACTGCTTTGTGTAGGAACCTCCCCTGGTCCAGTAAGGTCCACTCCTAGGAATAATCTCTGGTTGACTTTCCATTTCTCCACTTGTAGGAAATAGTTATGACTTTTTAAGTGCTTACTATGTGCTAGTATTTAAAATATATTATCTTTGATTCTCAAAGTACATATTATCATCCCATTGTCTAGATGAATAAAATGAGGTTCAAAGGACACAGCTTTATACCAGCAGAGCCAGACAGGCTCCCATCTCTCTGTGCTCTTCTACTCACATCTCCCACTGAGCACATAACTATTAATAAGCCAGCTCATATTCTGCTTAAAAGGACTGAAAAAAGTGATTTACAATATTGGCATTCTGCCAAAAAGAAAAAAACGAAAATATATCTACCACAATTGTTCTTTTTTTTTAAAACAGTGTTGAACTGGTTGGTTTATTTTTCAAGTTAGAGAACAGACGGAATAAATTAAAAAGTTTAAATATTGCTATATCTTCAAATCAGCTAACCATTTTTTCTGGGTAACAACAGAGAGATATATGCCTTATAAAGACAGATTCAAGGATTAGACAGCAGATTGTTAACTTGAGACACTGAAGAAACAAAAAGACTAGTGATACCTCTGCTACTATGCAAAATCCATAGCCTTCTATTCTGACAGCATAAAGGGGCACTAACAAAAATCATGTTTTTTTACATGAAATGAGAATTGGTGCTAAATGACAAAATAAACCATACTATATTATAAGGTTTATGGTAGATGTTTCCCATCCGAGAACTAACCAGGCCCAACTCTGCTTAGCTTCCGAGATCAGATGAGATTGGGCGAGTTCAGGGTGGCATGGCCATAGCCTACAGTAGATGTTTCAATGACAGTACTGCTTTTCAGAAAGCCAGTAGAACACTGTAGGTTATGCCCTGTTCCTGAAATGGTCAGCACTCATTTATGTGGGTTCCATGCAGGTCATGCCATTTTATCATTGAACAAATCTTACTGTAATTAGGGACTAGGTATTTACTAAGCACTTAGTAGTAAGCAAGACAGATAAGGCGTCTGCCATCATCTCATGAGGCTTAGAATGGGCAGGGAAAGATCCTACAGAGGTTACTTGTGTGAGCTGTGCTACAAAAGAGGTTTATCGCACAATGCACGTAATCTGTGGGTGTTTATAAGAGAGGATTTCATTAAAACGAGTGATATGAGGAGCTCAGGCGGTAAAAGAAGTCTTCTAAAGACATGATATTTTCAAGGAATAAATTAGAGAAACTGGAAGAAGGGGGACCCATGGCAGACATGACAAGAACAGCACATTTTACGCAAAGCCAAAAACTAACGCCTTAATCATAATAAGGCCGCCATAATACAGTACCATGGACGGGTTGGCTTAAAAACAGAAATTTACTTCTTCCAGTTTCGGAGGCTGGAAGTCCAAGGCAAGGGAGCCAACACGCACAGGTGCTGCTGAGAGCTCTTTCCCTGGCTTGCAGACGGCCAGTTTTTCACTGTTTCCTCACAAGGTGGGAAGAATAAGTTCTGGTCTCTTCTTCTTACAAGGACGCTCATCCCATCCCAGGGGAGCCACGCTCGAGACCCCATCTAAACTATGTTGCCTCCCAAAGGCCCCTCCTCCAAGTATCATCACACTGCGGGGTAGAGTTCAACAGAAGAATCTGGGGGGAGGATACAAACATTCTGACCATTACGCAGAGCAAAAGGCAGAGGTAAGGAAGAGCATGGTGCCTTCATGCACTGTAAAGGGGTTTGGGAAAGTTCCTGGGAACAAGAGTAGAAGGGCAGGCAGACTGGATTAGGTAAGGATTTTGAACTTGATTTTACAACTAGTTCAAAGTCACTGAAGGCTTTAAGCATGAATAATAATATAATCAGATCTATGTTACAGATGATTCTGAAAAAAAGTAATTACCAAAGAAATGCAGGTTCCAACTTATATATCATAAGAGAACAATGCACTTAGTAAAACATAATCATGAGGTATTTTGGCTCTAGAGTCCTGATTTACAAAAAAAAAAACAAAACCAGCAAAGTGAATTTCTACTTAGACAAAATTTTTTGTCTTATTAGAGCTTAATCTTAATGATTTTTAACAATCTTAGCTTTTTTTTTTTTTTTTTTTTTGCATTTGGACAGGGCTTGCTAAGGCCTGATTTTTCTCAAATGGGTCACAGTGAATTATTTTTCCTACATGTCTCAGCCAAACTCAAATATGGTAGGAAATATCAGCTGTTTCATGGAGTTGATTTTTATTTCCACTTTTTCATCAAGGATTATCATTTGTTCAATTAAGATTCTCAAATTATAAATACATGAAATTATTTGTTGAACCTGGATGAAGCTAAAATATACTTAGGTGATTTTAAACTGTTAGCATTTACTACCAGTAACATTAATCCATGAAACAATGAATCAATAAACCTTTGTGACTATACACATTAGCTGCCATTCAATCGTAATCTAACATATTATAAACGGAGTAAAATTCTACAGGCTTTATTTCCAAAGGGCTCTTTCTATTAAATCTTAATCATCTGAATCTCACTGAAATTAATAGAAATTTGAATCTAAGAAAAAAGCAGTCTTGCTTCTGGTAAGGCCAAGTACACTCCTGCGATAGCCTAACCGTGACAACCATAGACTCTGAAAAAAACAATAAAAATGAAGGCTCTGGGGACTGAATAAAAACAGTCAGATGTTCACAAGGGGTCAAGAAACTGGAATGCACTGTCATGGAGTGGGTTTCCCATTTTTTAAGTTTATTCTTTGTTTTTATAAGCCTGTTACCTATGGACAGGTTAGCTGCCAAAGTATCATTCAGGTACCTAAAGAGCCAATGGAAACAGTTTTTCTGAACTGAAGAACCTTAAGACAGAGTCTGGGGCAACCGCAGACATTAGAAACGGGAAGGAAATCCCAGAGAGGAGAAAGCTATCTGCGCAAGCCTCACGTTTTGTATAAACTCTCCTCAAATTTCAGACTAACCCCTGAACCTTACATGTGTGGAGCATATTGCAAAAGCCCAGATCAGGAAAAGCAGAATGAAACTGAAATTTGCACTGGTACCCATGAAACAGAGTTTGCAGCTTGAGTCCCACCAAGTTAATTACCTACTAAAACAAAGATATCTACATTATTCAAAAGAACATAACGCACACAATGTCCAGAATACAATGCAAAATTATTCAATATATGAATAGCTAGGAAAACGTGATCCATTTTCAAGAGAAAAAAACAAAGAGGTCAACGCCAAGATGATCCAGATGTTGGAACTCACAATGACTTTAACGCAGCTACTGTAGCTATATGAGGTAAAGAAAAACATTCTTGTAATGAATGAAAAGAGAGCGAAAATGAGCAGAAAAACAGAAGCTCTGAAACAGAACAAAATGGAAATTATGCAAATAAACCGTGTCTGAATTTTTTAAAATGTGTTGGTTGTGCTTAACATCAGAATGAAGATGAGAAACAAGACAGTGAGCTTGAAAATAAAGCAATAGAAACCATGTGATTTGAAGAACAGAGAGGAAATTATTAGAAAGAGAAATGCACAGAGCCTTAAGACCTCTGACCAAAAGGTCTAATATGTGTATTCGTAATCTCAGGAACACAGAAAAGAAAAAAAGAGGCAAAAACGTCTTTAAAAAAATAAAGAAAAAGCAGCTAGATATCCTTTAATACATAGAATTAATACATGAATTAATACATGTAAGAGCCCTCTTAATACATGGAATAAGCTTAACTTTCTCATTAAAAAGGTTATCTTCATATTATAGATAAAAGTGGTAACTATACTTCATACGTTAAAATGCATTTAGAGAAATAATAGCAAAGTAGTCTTAAGATATTATAAATTTAAATAAGAGCACAGCTGTACTCTGCTTAGTACCTGGCAAAACTAAATATTATCATGTTCCAAAAAAAATTATCTTTCTTTTAAAATACACTGATTCAAAACTCAAGACGAACTTATTAAATTCATTTTGTAGTATTAACAGTATGCTACAGTATACAAAGGATCAATATTTTTAATTCAAGTAAACAAATTACCTAGGGTACATTAACTAATTTATAAATGTCAAATATTAATTTATAAATTGCCCTTCCTGTTACCTCTCTTTTCTATGCTGGATGCTGATAAAGGCAATGGAAGTAGAACAGACATAAGCATGACAATTCGATTCTACACGAGGAAAAGCCATATTAAAATTCTTGCAAGATGAGTCCAGGAAATAAAGCATCTGCCAGCGCCGAAATATTGTGTTCTTGTTTATGCATAATGTAACAGAACAGCCTTTGTATTATTTTTAACAGTTCCATACTTTAAATAATCTATACTTCAAAGCAAAGTAAACAGTGCAAAAGCTTAGATTCATGAGTTGGTCCTTTTATAATAGAAATTCTTAAGAACTAGACAAGTCAATCCCTATGTAAACAATAACTTCCTCTGTGTTCCAAATGTAAGAATCAAGAGGAGTATACAACATGAGAAGTTTCTAATTAGACAACTGTTAAAAATCAGATAGCATTTAAGTCTATTTATGGTAGGGCTAGAAATAATATTTGATCTCCTGAAAACATATCCATAACAATGGTTATTTCTATACAGATAGTTTAAATGAAGAACCAAAGAACTTTTCAAATAATCTGGACAGAAGAGCTTTAAAAGGTAAAGGATTGTTTCCTGTATCGAACAAATTTTTGGGTTAGCAGTCAGTTATCAAACTAATGAGAAATTGCCTTGAGTGCAGCTTTGTTCTTTTCTCTTTGTTATCCTTGTGAATACAGCTACGCTACAAGTTTTTCTTGCCGTTTGCCACATTACGTACCTTCCCCAACCGCACAAAACATCGAGTAGATGCTGTTTTTTTGTCTGAGGATTTAGTATAAAGGGAACCAACAAGATCATCAAAAACAATCATGAATTAAAAATTACTGACATCATTTAAAATAGAAAACTGGGTTCTAATGTCTATGAGGTGAGCTTAAACAAATGACTTACTTGATTACATAAGGGATCTCAATGTATCAAGCAGACGTACAACATGCAAAAATACAATGAAGAAAGTTTTACATTAATATTAAAATAATATTTTAACTATATGTTTCCTTTTTCATAGACAAAAGAACTTCTAAGGAATGACTTGTTTTGTTAAGAGTTATCCAAATAAATTTAAAAAAAAATTTTTATTGTTGTTCAAGTACAGTTTTGTCCATTTTCCCCCCACCCTGGACCCCACCCGCCCTTGACTTTGCCCATGAGTCCCCCATATGTGTTCCTTGACCACCCTTCCCCTATTTCCCCCCATGTCCCCCTCCCTCACTCCTCTGTTCAATGTCAGTTTGTTCTTCACTTCAATGTCTCTGGTTACATTTAACTTGTTTGTTTTGTTGAAAATCCAAATAAATTTTAATTGATGTCCTATTTTTTCTGTTAGTAAAACTTCCTGCAATAAATTATTTGAAACTACTCAATGGCTTTATTTTACAATTAAGTCCATGTTCAAAGTGGTGCGTATCAATAAACATTTGTTAAAGATGCTACAAATGGTAATGCTCCTCTTTAATTAAAAGAAAATTCAAAGCATCCCTTTCTTCCCATCGCCTCACTTCTCCTATTGACTGAGAAAAAGAAGTTCTTAGGATAAGCGATAAAAAAAAAGATGCAAGTCAGCCATATCCTAGGAAGTCAATGTTTTTCTCCTTCACTGAGATAACTTATGTTAGGAGGCAAGTACACAAGACAAACCGTGGTAGTGTCTCTTTCTTAGGAAATCCCCTTGACCTTGGAAGGCAAGAGAAGCATCCATGGTAATGGAAGCTCTGGGACTGGCAAGTATGTCCACACAAGAACCATGGAAAAATGTCAGAGAACTGGCTCCTCTAATCTTTACTTTCAACCAAGAGGGTCAAGGTATCCCCTGAGCTCATACGGATCCTGCGGCAGCCCATGGTAAGGGGCAGACTAAATCTGAGACTGAAGTCCACCTAGTAATTATGACAGTGTGCTGTCCTAGAGTGTCATTTGAAGCTCAGGATCCTATTTCTACCCGTTTAACATGACTAGATATTGAGATTTTTAAAACAAGAGACTGACACTTCCCTTTTCATTCTCGCTTAGCTCCTCCGGTTGATTAAACTCAGTTGAAGCCATACGGAATAATAAACTTTTCCGGGCACTGGCCTTGTGTCAGGCATTGCTCTCTACACTGGATAGGCACCATCTCATTTATCTCCACAAGACCCCTGTGAGGGGGATTCTGTTATCATCCCTATGTTACAGATGAGAAAACTGAGGCCTGCAAACGTTTGGAAACTTGCTCAAGGTCAAGTTACTAAGTGACAGTGCTGAAATTCAAACCCAGTTCTGCTTGGCTCTGTCGTATAAGCTTTTAACTACTACATCACTGTTCCTCCGTCCAAAACAAGGACAGCTGGAAATAATGAGTACCAGTAAACCTCTTCCATCCTCTACTAAAGAGCTTCCACACACTTCATCAGTGGGCAATCTGAGATCTGCATTTTTATGGGAAAATGGTAAAGCCCGAAATGAAGTGAACAGCATGGGCTTCATAAAAGAAAATTCAAAACAGAATTGCTAAGAAAGAAAGACACAGTGTCCTATTGCATATATAGGGCAGGGTTAAGATGCCCAAAAGCCATAGAGTTAAAAGGTAAAAGCAGCAAGATTATTTAAACAATAATCAAGACTAAAGTATTTTTGTCTGTTCAACAGAATATCTTATCTCACCTGATTCAACCCTTTCTTCTCATATGAAAGACATTAGTTAACAGTTTCTATCAACTATAGGATATAATATTAAGAAATGAGCAATAATAAATCCCACATGTCATTTTTTATACTTTAGCAGCTACATTTTCTTCACAACTTCCTGACACTAATAGATGCTGAAGAAGACAATTTTAACTCAAGAGGCCCTGAATCCATCAGCAAGAGATACCAGACACCGAAAAGGACAACAGCAGAGCCCATAACCCTTCTTTAAGTGGGACAGTGCTCTTACTATATGGCCAGGTCTGAGGAGAAACAGGCCAACAAGCAGCAAACTCAGTCTTACAAGATCTGAAGAAGGAAGTGCAGCAAACAGGGTGAGATGCCCATAGACTTGACTCGTAACAACTATCAACAACGGGAGAGGCAGTATAGAGGAAGGGGTGAAAGAGAGAGGAGAAAGGGTATAATTGAAAATTAATGTCAGAGAAGACAGGAGAGCTATAATGTAAACTATAAATGAGTGACTTTGATTGGGTTGGAGGAGAATCACCCAGTCCTCGAGGAACTGAATGGCACAGACACAGAAAATGGCTGATGATGGGAGGCAAAGACACAAGCAAGTTTTCACCTCCTACTGAGCAGGAGGCATGATTGCCTATGAAGAGCAACGGCACCAAGATGAAGGGTTACAGAGAGTGAAGGGATGAAGACATGCTAAGGCGAGTACAACAAGCTCACCCAGCAGCATTGTGGGCCCACCAGACATCCTACACTTACCACAGAGCCTAGTAGTATCACTTGGAATTACTCCAGCGTCGTCGCAGTCCAGGTGTTGGGGAGGGGAACGTGCAGCTCGATTAGTCCACTGTTGGTAATGTGTGTACAGGTATGGAAGGGCAAGGGTTAATTTGGTGTGTGCTGGAGTCCCAGGTAGACAGAGAAGGAGGTAGGGCGAGGCCATCCTTTTTACTACACTTCTCTACCATTCCTCTAGCTCAGGTTCTCAGGATTGAATGTAGATCATTATGAGAATATTATCAGGACTCTCTTACAGGGCTCCCCTACTTCCTTCTCTCCGCTAATTCAAGACAAATCCTCCTGAAACCTTACCTTACATAGGTCAATCCCTATTCAAAAACCTCCCTTATCTCTTAGTTGTTTCCATAACAAAGGCCAGACACTTATTTTTGTATTTTATCAAATTCATCGGGGTGACACTGGTTAATAAGATTATATAAGTTTCAAGTGTACAGTTCTATAATACATCATCTGTATGTTAAGGCCAAATTCTTTGGTCAAACCCTGCAACTGTCAAATCCTCCATCATGGGCCATCTCCTCCCACATCTTCAAAACTGCCCCCATTACTTGACTACAGGAACCAGCAACACCATAATTATTTCGATCTGTGTTACCCGCACTTGGACTGTGTGACCTTAAATAGATTCTTAAGTAAAATTTGGATTTGTTAAGATATTTACCTGATCTACCTGTACTACAAAGCACATATTCCTTTTAAATGGAGATTTTAATTAAGATTTTAAGCAATTAACCTAGCATTTATAAAAATGATCAAGCACAATTTCCCTAATGGGCTATGAAAGTACAAATTACTTCTACAGTTTCTGACTTTTAATTTATAATTTAGAAGGCAAGAGGCTCATTAGTAGACATTCGTTGTGTCGGTGTTAACAAAATTAATTTATTGTCAGATCTCAATCCTCAGAAACAAAACGTTACCGATCACAGCTTTCAGAAATCCATCCTGAGTGATTCTTTTTTAGAGGTGATCATGTCTAGAAATGTACATATTTTTATGGGAAAAGAAATGTGCAGTGGAATGCATCCATGACAAATTGTAAATAAGAGCATATAGATCACAACACAGGACTCCCTAGAAAGTCCACATCTATGCAAACCTCCATCCTGATGCACTGAAAGAGAATGTTTCCCATCTCCAAGGTCCCTTAACTCTTACTACACCAGCTACTTTCTACCACATAGTGCAGATTACTTCAAATCCTTACCATAATGTGCTGTTAAAACAAATTACAACATGTGATGGTTGATTTTACGTGTTAATGTGACTGGGCCACAGGATGCCAGATACCTGGTTAAACATTATTTCTAGGAACATCTGTGAGGTGTTTTTGGCTGAGATTAACATTTGAATTGGCGGGATAAATAAAGCACATCCCCCCTCTCTCCTCCCATCCCTGCCAATGTGTGGGGCCTCATCCCATCCATGCAAGGCCTGAACAAAACAAAAAGAAGAAGGAAGGATGAATTTACTGGCATGAGCTCAGACATCAGTCTTCCCCAGCCCTCTGACTCCTGGTTCTCTGGCCTTTAGACCTGGACTGAATTATGCCCTTGGCCTTCTTGGATCTTCGGCATCCAGACAGCAGATCGTGACATTTCTAAGTCTCCATAATCGCATGAATCAATTCCTCGTAATAAATTATAGATACTTTATATATAATATATACATGTGTAATAAGTAAAATAACATTATATATTATATTTAGCAAGATGTATTATAATATAGCTCTTATAATTTATTATATAACTATAATATATAATAAATTTATAACCTAAGTTTTTATGACATTTAATACCATATTATATAATTAATTTATAATAATATATAGTATATTATACTATAATAAATGTATACAATATATAATTTATTTTAATAAACTATATATTTTATATATAATGTATAATTTATATATTATATAAGTTTTATATATTATATATCAATTATATATGTAAAGTCATTCTAGTCAATTCCTGACCATAATATATATATATGTATATACTTGTATACATACATACATACACATATAAAGATATATTTTATTTGTTCTGTTTCTCTGGAGAGCCCTGGTCAATGCACAACATTTTATGGAGGAGGAGCTGTGGCCAGAAAAGTTAACAGAGGCAGTAAATGGTGGAGTCAGAACTGGAATCAAGGTTTCCTGACTCCAGTGCTGTCTTTTCCCCAAGCTGTCGCAGTAGCCGATTCTGAGGCGTATGAATGGATAAACAGTATGAAAGACACTAGGACGCTCTAAAGGCCAGAGCCACGCCCTGCACACCTGAGCGAGGTCAGTGCCGAGTCTCAGCATGGCGGTCAGTGCCCTAAAGTCTCCCCGGAGGACTCGCGACTGCCATGCCTGCACCGCAGCGGTGGCACGTTGCCCAGGCTGTCCGACTTTCCCAGTGCTTTCCGGGGGAGGGCGTTGGGGGAGGGTCACTATTTAGAGGTCATCTGCACCTTCCCTAAGACAGGTGGGATTCTATAAGCCCATAGGAGATGTGACAACTGTCTAAAATAAGTAAACCAGATTTCTGCTTTCATTGTCGTAAACATACGCATCTAGCTATAAACCTAATATGCCATTAAAGTTTTTCTGCTCCTTTCTCCATCTTTGAGTCCAAGATAATCGTTATTCAAAATGTCATTTTCAGTCAGTCCTCAGCCTTTGCTATATCAGGCAAAAGCTTTCTTCCTCATTTCTAGAAGTCTTATGTACTAACATTTAATAGCACGCACTGGGCAATCACTGAGTTGAGCATTGTTCTAAGCATACATCTATGAATTCACTGTCCACACAAAAACTTTATCTACCTGACACGATCGGTATCCATATTTTCCATGGGAGGAGCTCAGGCATCGTGCCCAAGATCACACGGCTGGTAAGCAGGGCAGCTGGGAGTCAAACCCAGCACGCTAGGCCCACAGTCTGTCTGTATTTTTCACCACTGCATACAGCCTGGTTTTAACCTTCAAAGCTATGAACACTCTACCATGTAATATCAGTCATCTTTAGTTATAAAACCAAGAACTAGACAAATTACTAGTAAATTATATATTTTTAAATATTTTTACTAGTAACTGGGACCATAACTGGAGAAACATCCCACAGAGTCTAGGTTATATCCTCCTCATCACGTACCCCAATTATCTGATCGTCTTTCCCAAGTGGAAGGGGAAAGGAAGTGCCTCCAGCTGACTGGTTTTGGGTGGTAGTCCCGTGAGGAGAGGGAGAGGCAGGATGTCACAATGAAGTGTGAGAGAGAATTCTGCAGTGGACCCTGAGCACCTAACGGCCATCCAAGCAGAACCACAAGCACGTACAGCACATGCTAGAACTAAGGTCCAAAGCCAAGAGTCGGATAATTAGGGAAGACGACAGTTGGCAGGCCATCTAGACACATCCTCGAGACCGGCACAAATGACCACTGAGGAAATCTGACGTGCTCTCAGTGCCTGTGTACAGATAGATCCAGTCCACGTAAAGCAGGCAGACTAAGACAGTCATACACAGGCAATACACGTATGTGCCTGTCAAAGCTGGTGCACATCTGGAAGCCTGTTAGCATGTACGTAAGTTACACAATAAAAGTACGTTAGTAGTAAGTTGATGGAGACAGGATAAGCAAAGCAATAAATTTCCAAAGGACCAATGAAGAAAGTATACTGAGTAAGTAAACTTTACCATGAAATTAATATATATTAATTATATATGATATAAGATATACATAATGTGAAAACTGAAAAAGTAAAAAAAACACAAAACCCTAATGGCTATAACTGTTACCAGTGGGTTTTTGTTTTTGTTATGTGGCTTTTCAATATAATTCAACAAAGCTTTTGACCTCTAGAACACGAGACTAGGACACTAAAAATTACAAGCGACTCAAATGTCATTACACTGCAGCCCCACAAGGTACTAAAAATCCTCTGTTTTACTAATACAAGGAAATAACTGTAGTACCATAGAGAGCATTAAGAAAGAGCCAGACTGATCAAGAAAACAATTAATGGGAAGAGGTAGCATTTGAGATATGCCTGCAATCTCTCCAGTTGAAACAAGAGGTGACAGTGATGAGGACCATGCCCATACATGAAGTGACAGATGTAAGAAAGTCAGCTCCTTTTGGAAACTTTCCTATCTTTGTGAACGTGCCCTTTCTATAGATGTGTTTATGCGTTTGGTGGTTGTCTGTGTGATGTATTTGCTGTTCGTTGGCATGGTTGTGTTTGCATTGCTGAGAATTACAAGAGTAAAGGGCAAGGTCATGTCTCACTCATATCAGTCAGTTGGATAACAAAGTCAGACAGGACTTGGCCACTACCGTGGTCAAATTTGAGGAGGAATCAGAGACGTCGCTCGGATTTCAGGAAACATCTTCTTTAATGAAGTGTCTTACTTTCAAAGTTGGCAGGGGCCTCCCACTGTCCCCAGAAAAACACCTAAAAACCAGCATCCTTTGCCATCATCACCACTCAGGCTTCAGGAGAGGGGCTACTAGCCCTGGACACTTGGACTGAACTAATTAACAACGCTTCCCTTAAATCGTACCATTACCATTTCAGTTCTCCAGTCCTACCTCCACAGCACAGTTGAGACAAAGCCAACAAACACACCTAGAAAGACTTTACTAAAGGCTAGTGGATTAATGAAAAGGAAATAACCTCAAAGACATAATGAATCAGAAACAAGAGAAAAGTTTAGTCCTTTTCAGTCTGTGGAGCACAGTGGGAATCAAGCCGTCCAATTTCTTATGTCTTCCCAGACGGTAGATGCTGTTTTCAAGGTCCATTGCCCAGACTCCCCTCCTAGGAGGCTCCTCAAAGTCAGACCATGAGAATAACCAAATAAGCACAGCGAGGTGCTCTCTCCCACAGCCCCAGTTTGGAGTCCCAATACCTGCTTGTTACCCAGCTGATTGATATGAGTGAGACATGACCTTGCCCTTTACTCTGGTAATTCTCAACAATGCAAACACAACCATGCCAACGAACAGCAAATACATCACAGAGACAACCACCAAACGCATAAACACATCTATAGAAAGGACGCATTCACAAAGATAGGAAAGTTTCCAACTGGAGTTGATTAATGAAGGTTGAAAATAAAAGAAAGAAAAAATACTATTAGAAGGGAAATGAGTTCAATTGGGGAAATGTTAGATTTGCAGTGCCAAGAAAATATCCAAGTACAGATACATACCAAGCACATAAATGTTTAATCTGGAGTTTATAAGGAAGGTTGACCGTGAAGATGGAGAAAATAAAAAAAAGTTGAAGTTGTGGGAATATATAAGAAGAAAATACAGAAAGGAGAGAAGTGAGAGGAAGACAGAACCCATGGAGATGCCCATAACACACTGAGTCGGGTGGCACAAGGAGAAAAGGGGAAACTGGCAGGACAGAGCCAGGAAGACAGTGCACATGACAGAAGCAGTGAGGAAGGTGCACTGAGACAGAGGAGTGAGTGGGCCACAGTCCAACAGGCTTTAGAGAGAATGAGGGAGGTTATGAGTAAGAAAAGCCCATTGGACTTGAAACAGAACATGGCTGCTTTTTGGGAGGCAGAATTTAGTCTAGTGATGGGGGAAGGTCAGAACAGGGGAGGTGAGAAGTGATCAGCAAGTGGAGGCAGGACACAGGTCATTCACTCTTGAGGACAGAGTACAGGGCAGGAGAGAAAGAACCAAGACTGTTCGCACAGGGGCCTTGCCCGTTGCACCCACGGCTGCGTGCCCAGCACCAAGAGTAGTTCCTGGCAAGCAACAGGTGCTCCGTAAATATTTGTCCAGTGAGGGTTGTTTATTCCTTGAATGCTGTCGTTCGATTAAATAAATGCATTGGTGCAGGAATACGGTGCTGGTATTTGAGGGATATGAAAGAATAATCTCATTATGGCATATTGTTTTAAGATCTGGTTACGAGATAAAGTCCGTAAGTGCAGTTTACATCGATGGACTTAGTGCAGGTGGAGAATGAGGTCTTGCTTTGGGGTTGAAGTTAGTCTTTTTAACAGCAGTAATCTGAGGAGAATGAGAGTCTTTCAAGCCAGACACTACGATGGAGGGGGCACCCCTGAGTGTCTGTCTGCGGAGTAGAAATCCCCCTCTGCCTTGACCATGAAAGCACTAAGAGATACTAAGAGGCCCTCCTGAGGGGTGAACTGTTAAGAAGGGGTTTCCCCATGTTGGGGGGTGAGAGAGTGGGCAGCAAGGAATGAAGAAATCCAAGCTAGTGCCCACGGGCTTGTGAAAACCCTTTGGGATAAGAGGTCGCCTATTGCAAGCTGGTACTGGTTCTTATACCTGTATTAAATCCCTTTCATCTGCCCCACATTTAAAGTATTTGCAAAGTTCCTGTCTGGGTAAGGACATAAAAAGGTTCAGCCAGCACTAGGGGTCTGGAGCATGGGAAGCATGTGGTGTGAGCAGTAATAAGAGCAGGTAAGTGATGTGGAGAAGCTACCAACACACCCAGAAGGTTCAAGGGCGTGTTTTATTAGATGACAGGTATTCACTTACAGGGAATCTCGAAAAGAATTTTCTTCCCCTGTTATGTCTCGTTTTGTTTTGATTCCAGCAAAGGAGAATTTAGCAGATAAGAGGTATATAGGGAGAAAACTGGCAGAATGCCACCCTGAAAAATGGAAATAAGGTGTACTTAAAAAGAACTGATACGATGTAATTAAACAAAGCGCTGGAAGAAAGGCTAGGCCACGAGATCTAAAATCTAGCTAGGGAGGTTAGCTCTCACAAAGTGGTATAAAAATCTGAGAGAGTGAAAAGAGAGAAAGCCTATGTTCATTACAGCATTATTTGCAATAGCCAAGATACGGAAGCAGCCTAGGTGTCCATCAATGATGAGGGGACAAAGAACATGGCTATATACAAATAAAGGAGTATCATGCAGCAATAAAAATGAAACCCTGCCATTTATGACAACATGGCTGGATCTAGAGGGTCTTATGCTAAGTGAAATGTCAGAAAAAGACAAATGCCATATGGTTTCACTTATATGTGAAACCTAAACAAAATAAATGAACAAACAGAATAAAACAAAAACAGACTCATAGAAACAGACATCAAAGGGATGGTTGCCAGAGGGAGGGGGGTGGGGTGGGTGGAAAGGGTGAGAAATGGGCATATAGTCAATAATATTGTGATATGTTTGCACAGTGACAGATGATTACTAAGAGTTAGTAGGGTGATCGCACTGTAAGGTGTAAAATCATCAAACCCCTATATGGTACACCTGAAACTAATATAATTAATATAATCAAACTAATATCACTAATTTTCTAAAAGAAGAAATAAAAAGAAAGCATATGGAAGACAATCCATTGAGGCTTGGGGAACGTGGTCAGGTTGGGGGCTTATGGAACACAGAGAGTCCCCACTGCCACCACAGGGAGGCCACCAGAGCCCAGTGGGTAAGAGGGTTTCTGCAGTCTTGAAGGGCTAGATCACTGGTATTTCCAGAAATCCTAATCGGTGCAATTTAATACTACCTACAGCGATACTCGGTAACCTGAAAAGTTTATTTGCAGCTAGAGATGCACTGCTACCCTTGAGCCAAGTTCAGTTCACCATAATGGGTACGACGCATGCCGACTCATAGTGATGGGATAAACTCACACCTCCTGGCAGAATCATCTCCCGATTTTAGAAACAGCTTTGAAGGCAGGTTGTAATCAAAGGAATCACAATTAACCCACCCTGCTCATTTCCCTTCAAATGGAGCCAAGTCGTACTGTTTTATATCAAGATCCTTAAGGTCTTCCAGATGGAAAAAATCTAGTCCAACCTCTCACCTATTATGACTTTATTTTTAGAAATGCAGGGCAGAAACTACCAGCATACCCTGGCATCCATGTGCTCCTCTCCATTTCTCAGCTTTCCTGTGGTACACCTGAGGCCATGTGGCTGAGCTCTGACCAATGGGCCGTTAGTGGACCAGTTCTGAGTCATTCCCAGGCCTGGTCCTACTTTGGATGGAGGAGGACCCTCCAGCCTGTACCATATCAGACTCTGCTTGAGTTATAAATAATCTTCCAAATCTTCCATTATGCTACTCACTGACAATTGCGGATTTGTCCATTTCATCAGCAAGCATTCATTGATTTCCAAGCCTTCTTTTAATAATCTAGCAACTCAAAGAGTTGCCAAGTGTGCCAGGAAAAAAAGGATGGAAATTATTATATTATCGACCATAGATCCAAAAGGTTTTTTAAAAAGCAGAAGCAGTCTTGAAGCTCATATTTATAATATGGTAGCATCTCACTTATCTAAAGGTTATGATTTGAGACATAACTTATAAAGGTTAACCGCCCCCCCGCCTCACCACCACCACCAAGCACCAGGAAATGAGCCATTGAGATCTTAAAACAGTCCAGCCTGAGAGCAAACTAAAGCTTCAGAACTTCATTCACTAGTTAGCCTCTCGAGCTCTATTTACTCACTCAAGTTTTCCTGGAGTCATACATCAGTCTTGGAAATCGGGTTTGTTATTTCACATCACACAAGACATAGGAAAGTGGAATCAATACGCAGTGGTGCACATCACAGCATCCTGAGAGGGAAGGAGGGATCAGAACTCTAAAAGGTAGCACATCCAAAAAGCAGGGCAGAGAGCCCTGTCTTATCAAGAATGACTGGGCCCCACTGCTCTTCATGGTCCTGAAGGGCATCGCTGGAGGCCCACAACAGATAAAAATGACATAATGTCCTCAACCGGCCATTGTAGGCGAAGGTAGGACAATGGGTAAGATGTCTCTGGAAATGATTACTCGAACCAGTTTCAGTGTTTAAATGCATATACTTGTTTGTCTGAAAAACTAATTTGTGGAGGCCACCTTATTTCCCCAGGATGCCACATAATGATATGAGACAACTCTGATATGTCTCCAAAATATGAGACATTGCTTTCTCCTACTGTTTGAGAATGGGTGGTTCCTCCCAGTCTGGGTGCACATCCCCTGCATGAAGGAAGCCAGGATTCCATAAGCAAAATCAAGATCCAAATAAAACTGTTAAGTAGAAAGGACCCTAGAGGCCATTCAGTTCATGCCCCTGGCAGAAAGGCTAGGTGGCCAGAGGGTACCTATTCCTCTCACTGTACAAGGAGGAACTAGAGCCCAAGTTCCCTGCTCTCAAGCTGGGATATAACCACCACCTCGCAATTCTCCTTCCCTGGACAAACTCACTGCTGCTCCATCCCTTCATGGGATCCACAGGCCCGATGCACTCACCTGCAGAAAGCAGTGTCCAACGGGCGCGTGCTCCACCAGGGTGGCGTTGTACACCTGCCTCCAGAAGATGGGCTCGTTGTCATTCACGTCGTCCACAGTGATGCTCACCAGGCAGGTGGCAGACAGTGGGGGTTCTCCGAGGTCTTGGGCCACCACTCTCAGCTCTACAGCCTCCTGGATTTCTCGGTCCAGATTCCGGATGGTGCTGATCAAGCCGCTTTGGGGATCAATAGTGAAGGATGGTTCACACTCCGCCGTGGGCCGCATAGTCTCTTGGTTGCAGCTAGCAGGAAGGTGGATGAGCTTGTAGTGCAGCCTGGCATGGCTGGTGCCAGCTTCATCCGCGTCAGAGGCGCTGACCCACACGACCGCGGTGCCAGGGGCTGCTGCCTCGGATACTGAGGCCTGGTAATGCTCCTGGTTGAAGAGAGGTGGTTGGTCGTTGAGGTCGGCGATCCGGAGCAGCAGTGTCTCTTCTGTGCTCAGGGGCGGAGCCCCGGCATCTGTGGCCACCAGCCGCAAATCATACAGGTCGCGGCTCTCCCTGTCCAGGGGCCCCTCGACGCAAAGGAAGAATACCCCTGGGGAGCCACCAGGCCGCAGCGCGAAGGCTCCCTCTGAGCCCTCCAAGGTCAGAGAGATGGTCCTGTCCCTGAGGCTCATATCGAGTTCCCCAGCTGTCTCCTCTTCCTTCTCCGGGTCACCATCTGCGTCAGACACAGAGACTCGAGCTACATAGTCGCCTGGTCGGGCACCCTCTGAGACTCGGGCGGAGCCCCCCTCAGTGAGGAAGAGCAGGTGAATGGTAGGCCGGTTGTCATTGACGTCCAGCACAGCTATGGACACGCGTACAGTGGCGACCTCGGGCTCGGCGCCTCCGTCACGGGCCTCGACTACCAGCTGGTGCCAGGCCTGAGTCTCACGATCCACGGGCTTTTGCAGGCGCACCACGCCGCTGAGCTCTTCCACCTCGAAGTAGGCCGCGTCCCCCAAAGGCCCACCACCACCACCTGCCCCCGGCGCCTGCCGGGCACGGATGCTGTAGCGCACCTCGCCATTGGGTCCCAGGTCACGGTCGGTGGCACGCACACGACAGACCTCGGCGCCTGGCCGAGCATCCTCGCGCACGGTGGCGCGGTACTCGTCCTGCTCAAAGACCGGCGGGTTGTCGTTCTCATCCAGCACGCGCAGTTCCACACGCAAGTGGCCTGTGCGCCGCGGGCGGCCACCGTCCCATGCCTCGATCTGCAGCTCGTGTGCTGCCGCCTCCTCTCGGTCCAAGCGCCGCAGCAGCACCAGGTCTAGGGGCTCCAGGGGCGACGAGGACTGCGGCGACCCGGGGGTCCCATAGCGCAACTGGAAGAAGGGTCCTGTGGGGTCCTTGGAAAGGTTGGACGGTTGCACCAGGGTGTAGCCCTGTGTGCTGAACAGCCCTGCGTCGGGGTCGTGGGCACCTGGCAAGCGAAAAGCCGTGCCTGGAGGGCTAAGCTCGGAGACGTCAAGTTGCAGGGAGTCTCGGGGAAATCGGGGCGAGTGGTCATTGACATCGTTGACAAGGATCTCCACCTGCACCACGTCGCCCAGCAGGGTGGCGGCCACGAAGCTGTAGTGGTCCCGCCGCTCGCGGTCCAGACGCCTCGCTGTACGGATGATGCCAGTGTCCGGATGCACGTGGAAGTCGTCCAGCAGCGGGGAGTCCTCTGAATCCTCAGACAGAAAGAAGCCGCCCGCCTCCTGTTGCTGCGCAGCCGGCAGCCCGGCGCGAATGTCGCCGACTAGAGTGTCCGGAGGAAGTCCCTCGTCCACGGAAAGGCTGAGGTTGAACACCTGGGCAGATGAGCCCGAGGCCGCCCACATCCACGCATGCATGAAGAACCCGAGCAGGAAGCGGTGCGCCCCGGCGCCGCCACCGCCGCCTGGCCGCCGGCCGGGTGGCCATCGCCTCTCTGCGGGAGCCTCTCGCTGCCGACGCCCTTCGCCCATCCTCGGTGCAGAAGGGCTCATCGCTCCGCCAGCTCCTTGGGAAGGCTCCCGGGTAACTGCCAGCTTGTGGCAGGATGACAGAAAAATCCAGGAGCCTCTTCAGTGTCTGAGCCAAAGAAGAAAAGACTTTGTTTGGCAAACAAACCCACAGACCCAGGAGTTTCCGAGGTTACATCTGCAACTGGTGAAAAGGTCCTCCGCCTGCAGCTTACGCAGAGGGGGACGCTCTGGCCGCCTCTGCCGCGGCGGCCACCTCTTCAGCCCCAGGATTTCTTTAAACGAGTCTCATCTTTTTTTTCTCTCTTGTTCCTTGTTCTGCTCGGCTGGTTGTTTCCCCCTGGTGAAGTCAGGTGCATTATTTCTTTTGCCAAAAAGATGAAATTATTCAAAGCGCACAAACACAAGGGGAGGATGGGGGTCGGGCAGAGGAAGGGGGTGGAGTAAGGGCGGGGAGGCCGAGAGTGAGGGCGCCAGGAGGGAGCGAGGGACCGAGGCAGGAAGGGAGGGGGAGGCGGCCGGGGGTGGCTGCTCCCCGCTGTGTCTTGGGGCGCAGAGGACCGCCTAGCACCCGCTTCGATTCAGCCCCCGGCGCCTCCCCTGCCGTCTCCTCCCCGCCGTGTGACGCGGCGCACGCGAGGGCAAATTCCACCCTGTGAGCCGCTTGCTGCTCTGCAGCAGGGCGCGTCCTCGGCTGGGCCAGGGACGGAGGAGAGGGGAGCAAAAAAGGCAGGATCCAGAGATCTGCGCCGCTAGGCGGGTGGGGGCTGCTCGGGCGGGTATCTGCCCTGGTTTTGCATGCAAAGTGACGACATTTGGGAGGGCAGGGGGTTAGGGGAGCAGTCTCTTGTCGCCCTCCCTCTCCATCCCCTTGACTGTCCCTCCCGCCAGCCGGACGCTCTGCTCAGTCCGGGCACAGAAGGCGGGGGCTATAATCACTTCGGGGAGCCAAACTTTGTGTGCTCTATTCGGCAAGGGAGACACGTCGCCAGCGGAAGGACAGATGCAGTCGAAAGCCGATGCACAGCTGGGCCCAGGATAACTGCAAAGTGGGGAAGGTGGAATTTGAAAAAAAAAGTCGAGAACCCCTGAGAAATCTGTGATACACATGGTGTAAACCACGCTTTAGTATGCCGCGTTACTACTCAGCGACACGTGAGCATCTTGTCACTCCCCTCCGCCAACAGGAATGAAGACAATGAATTCGGCTTGCGAACACTTTTTACACATTCAGCGCCATCACGACACTTACAGGATGTTTTAAGATGCTGATTTATGGGCTGAAAGACAGGGTGGCTGAGTCCCCACCACCACCCAACACTCCACCCTCTCCTCTCAGCAAGGAAGTTGGCAGGCAGAACCAGTATTGATAACACTTTCGAGGTAGCTTGTGGCTGAGCCCAAGAAAAATGCCAATAAATTGCCATATCGCAAGTTGCCCGTCAGTTGTCCCTAATAATTGGTATTGATAAATGGCCTCTAGTAAAGAATGCCTGGTGAAGGACTCAGTGACCTCTTAAGAATGGCTGGCCATATTTTAGCAAGTGGTTTCTGCAATTTTGCATTTAGAAGAGAAGGAAGAATTAATTTTCCAGATCCTGTAGCTCTCCTTTAGGGAGGACCACAAGCCCTGCATCGCGGTTCCTTGCAGTAACAGTAAGAGGCCCTTTTAATACACAGTGGAGGTATATATAATTACTAATCTTTACCCACATCGTCATCTCTACCCTCCCCACATAATAATAAAACTTATTTTATAGCAGATATGTTGTGTGTAAATGGAGGCATTATTAAAATAAATAGCTTCCTTTCACTGGTGAAGACTCCTTCCCATGAAGGAAATTTACTATGTCTTTAGTCTTCTTTCATCTTAATCTCTTCAAGTTCACCCTACTATTTCCCCTGCCTCCATTCTTGCCCCTTTATAAAGTAATTCTCAACCAAGCATTTGGATTGATGTTTTTAAACTTGCCACTATATTTCCATTACACTTGGACTATAATTCAGACTCCTTTCAATAGTACAAGACTCCGCCTACATGGCCCTACTTGCCTTTCTGGTTGCATCTCATGGCTGCCACTCTGGATCCAGCTGCGCTGCCTTTGTTCTGATCTTGGTTCCGGTTATGGACTAAATGGTTGTCTTCCCCCAGAATTTGTATGTTGAATTTTTACACACCCCCCGCCCCCACCCAGCAATGTGATGGTATGATGAGGCAGAGTCTTTGGGAGATAATTAGGATTAGATGAGGTCCTGGAATTAGTGCCCTTGGAAGTCAAGAGGGAGTTGCTGCCCTCTCTTCTCCACCACACAGAAATCGCAGGCACTCCATAACCACGAAGAAGCTCTCACCCAAACTTGACCTAGCTGGCACCCTAATCTCAGGCTCCCAACCTCCAGGGCTGTGAGAAATAAATTTTTGTTTATAAGCCACCCAGTCTATGGTGCTTCGTTACAGCAGCTTGAATGGACTAAGACAGGATAAGTTTGAATTGTTAGAACCTTTCTGTGCCTGGGAGTTATTTCTTCTGCTTTGCAAATATTTGGCTCTTTCTCTTTTAGGTCTCAAATCAAATGCATAGAGACCTTCCTCGACCACCCTAGCTCAAGTAGCTTCTGCACCAGGAATGCTGTCCTATTATATTTCATTCATAGCGCCTATCAGTACCTTAAATTAGCTTGTTTTATTCATTTGTTTATTAGATTTTGTGATCTCAACCTTCTTTATACACTTCAAGCAGTTTTATCCAAGCACCTAGAATGGCACATAGTACATAGTGGGTCTCTATTCACTAACTCTAACTATGTATTGGATGACTGGATGGTTGGTGGTTGAATTGATGGGTAGATGAAGGGTAAGTCTGTTAAAGGGGGGATTTGAAGCCATAACTCAGAATTAATTGGCCGTGAGATCCTTTACTGTGATGAATTGTATCTTCACAATTTACTCATTTTAATCCTTCTCTGGGGCTTCGTGAACTTATTTTTGAACTTCTACTTATTTTGAAAACTGTATTGTTACCAAATATTTACTGAAGTCTAAAAATAAAGGAAATGCAGTGAATGTTTCTGCATCTTTCACTGACACATTCTTCATAAACAGTGGTTTAGTTTAGAAACAAATGGACAATCTGGAACTTTAAGCATCTACTTTTCCATTTGTTTCTAGGCTTTATATTTTGAACATGTGCAATTCAAGGTCTCCTGCTCATTTCTCAGTACCCCTCTAGAATGCTGTCCTGAGCAGTATTCTAGAATACAGGAGTCAGCTGAGTTGAGTAAAAGAAATAAGAGCATTTCTCAAATATACAAAAAATAATTTTAGATAGCATAGGAGCTAACAGCCTACAAAAATAGGTGAGGGTCTGACCCTCTTCAGAGAAGCGTCATACGTAGTATAACTGGCAAGAATTTGGGTTTTGCAGTGGGCAACCCTGGTTCTGTTCTATAATTTTGGGCAAGTTATTTCAACCTCGTTAAGTCTTGGTTTTCTCCTCTCTAAATTGAGGAATATAATACCTAATTTACAGGGATGTTATGAGCCTTAGATGAGACCGTGTATATAAACTAGCGCATAGATGGCATTCAGTAAATATTATTTCTCTTTCTTCCTGTTTGTGTGATGAAATATTTTGAGGGGTGACCTGTTTTGGGATTCTCAGTAATATCAAACTCTGACTTCTTAGACCCCCTGAATGTGGAGAGGGGAGATGTAAAATTCCCAGTACCATGAACAGACACTGCTGTGGGCAAAAGGGCCCAGGGCAGATCTTCACTCAGTGTGACATGGTTTATACAGCACAGGAAGTCCATTGTCAAAAACATTTTCTCCCAGACTGCAGATAGCCCTTAGCTTCATAACAGTTAATTTAAGTAGTCTAAATAGTTAAAACTAAGTGCTCAAAGCAATGTCCAAAGCATCTCAAACCAACCTTTTAGGAAAGTAATTATAACCATTACCCCCATCTTACGGATGAAGAAACTGAGGTTCAAGGACATTGCAAGTACGCTGACCAAAGTCACATAGGTGTAAGGGGTAGAACTGAAATCTAAACCCAGACAGCTTTGCCCCAGTGTCCATGGCCTTTCCAGCTCTTCACTGGTCCTTTATCGTCTCTGTGATTTTCTGCTTAAAGCTGATTGTCTGGTTTCTGAGTCCTCACTGAAATCAGTGCAGCGACACAGTAACAGTTTCCGAAAGAGTCTGGGAGAACAACAGAAAAAAGAACTTTGAACAGCATGTTGGTTTCAATGGTGGGACGGCACAGGAGAATGGCCACCAGAATTAATCTCCCACGGATACCAAGGGACGACTGTAACTAAGTTTTGCGGGAATCAAAAGTTATATGAGGATTTTCGACTGCGTGGGAATTGGAGCCCCTAAACCCCATGCGTTCAAGGGTCAACTGTAATTATTTCCTCTGATTCTTTGGGAAGATGGAGAAAAACTTTATACCATCATTTCATCATATAGTTGGAGACAAGTATAATAGCTTATCATTAAGTAGATTTAGATATACTATATCAAAACATATTTCTCAAATCTAGGAAAAGCTGGAATGTAAGAGTTCGCATTTGCTAAGGCTCCCCCTGCATTTGAGGGTGATCCAATAAGCAGATCTGAGGCAGAAGCACTGCTAACGTAATTCCTGCCCAATTTCCCCCAAATCCCGTTCTCTCTCCTAAATTGCTTATTCTCCTTCCCAATAAGCGGTAGGGCAGACTAACTTCTCCCCGCTCCCTCCACCAGGCTCCAGATGGCCTACAAAGGCCAATCAAACCTGCCCAAACACATAGCCTTTAAGATTTGGCTTCTCTGTCTTTGGTGCGGGTGCACACGCACACACACACACACACACACACCTCGTTCCTCCCACCCCCCAAAGCCTTTCTTTAGATGAAATAATCCCACTGCTTATTTCCCCAACCCTTTAATCATTTTGTTTCTCTTCTCTGAACTCTTTCCAATTTCCCTATAGATTGTTTAAGATGTGGAAACCAAAACCACACACCATTTTCTAACAGGGTCTATGCATTGCCAAACCTCGGGAGGCTGACTTACTATTTCAGTCGGAAATCAAAGCCAAGTCCAACAGGTTCTTAACAAGTGGATGTCAGAACAGGTGTTACACCCCCAGTTCCAATAAAACAACACCTTCTGAGTGGATAGCTATTCAGTGTGCAAAGGTAATTACTTTCACTCAGAGGGATTTTTAGAATATTCATGTATGTATTTGTATTTGTACTCCTATAAGACAGCATGAAGGGCATAGCTAGTGAAGAAAAAGATAAGTAGCATTTCATCCTGCCCATATTTTTCTAGGTGTAATTGCTCTCTGTGTGAAGTAAAGGAAGCTGATCTGTTTCCTGGGACAAAGCAAAGTTCACTGAAATACATACACATAATATATGTTATAATAATTCCAGTCAAGAGAAAGCAAAGGAAATACCCAGGACCCTGCCAATCCCACAAATATTCAGTGAGAAAAACACCTGGATTCTCCCCAAGCCACAGCTGTTCAGTTGGAAAATGCCTGGATCCCATCGAATCAAGGCAGTCGGGGAAAGAACCACATCCGGCCCAGTGTGTCTCCGCACTGCGACAGGCACACATGAATCCTATTTGATCAAGACACAGTTATTTTGGAAATAAATGGATCCTGCTGGATTCCAGCACAGTTCGCGATTAGCACATCCAGATGGGGGTGTGCCGGGTGCAGATACTACCTATGAGAAGCTCCTTCGGTACACAGACGTTCGGGAAGGGAGTTTACGCCGCTGATTGCTGGCCGTGTCCGTGTCTCAGTTGTTCTTCTCATGGAACATGTGTGGCTCTGGCAGTCCTGCTCCTTGATTAAGTTTCCTGGATCACACGGGAGCTGAGTGATTTGCCGGGTTCTTCAGGTTTAGCAGTGTGTACATGTGAAAGAAAATGCCAGATTGAATGTCGACCTTGTTTTTCTTCAGTATGATCAACAACACAGTAACAGGGTCATAACAGACACGGTCCGGGTCTCTCTGAAGAAAGAATCGAGGGAAAAAAAGTTATCTCTATCATCGGAATTTACATTTTCCACATTACTTCCATTTTTTTTCGACATATACTTCTTTTGCATCTAACACATGTTCACATTTTCCGAATATTTTTTTTCAGCAATTTGTAATATAAATACCACCACTATTGGCCCTGAAACTAACTTGAAAATCAGGCAGATATTGACACAAATTAAATAATGAATAAATTTACCTACTTGAAGGCATGCAGAGGTTTCTCGTAGCTATTGTAATGTTTAAGGACTATATCATTGCTTAATAGTTGTAAAGATGTTTTTAGATTGCAGACCGGTGTAAGCCTGAGGAGAAAACCTGTGCTTTGAGAAATTACAGACTTGGAGTCTGAGGGCTCTAGAAACCCGAGGTCTTGGGAGAGTCCGTTCCCCCCCAGTGACTTCCCCCAGAAAATGAGGAGGCCAGGGTAGAAACTGCTTCCTGAGTTCAGGTGCCCCTGAACTTTCCGCCGCTGATTGCCAGTTCCTTATTTCCCATAACTATTTGTACCATGCAAGAAGAGAGAACAAAACAGAGGATGAAATCCCAGAAGCCCTTGGCCTGGCAAGATGCATTCAATTAATAAACCATGGTCTTGCTGGAAAGCAGGCCTAAATCCTGTGGTCAAAGACATGCTCTGTGGCCACGCACACAGTGTTTTCACCATTACACTGAACTCCAAGGTATCTACTGTTAGTAACATTACTGCAAAGACGGGCTTCTCTTTAAACAGAGCTTCCTGTGTCTGCAAATGTTTCTTTTTGTTTCTTTCTTCTGCTTTCATGCGCTAAGCCAGACTCTTGAGTTTTTGCTGTGTGCGTTATCTTCCAGGTCTCCTTTGAAGGCCTTCAACCTCTCCTCTCGTGTTTTGAACTCCAGCCCACCTGCTTCACCTGTGGGCGTTATTCACTGTTTTTCCTTCTTTTCAGCCCTGGTCTCCGGTCCAGGCAGAAGGAGCAAGTTTAAAATAACAGCCATTTAAAAAAAAAAAAAGTACTATAGAGATGTTTTAAAGACCCAAATGATAAAGTTCTTCGGGAGACACAGATGAATGTTAAATGCTGGGAAGCAAGCACCGGCAATGAGAGATGCAACTGTGCGCTTCTGAGCCAGTGTGCTGCACGGCCTGTGAGGAAGGAGGCAGAGCCCTGCAAGGCCGCAGAGAGGCCACACGGCTGCCGGTCCCTGAACACTGCAGGGGCCACGGGGCATGATTCCCATCCCTCCTCCGCAAGCATGGCCCCAGCAGCAAAGCCATACTCACAAATCAAAGTAATCTGAAGGCTTACTGGGGACCTCATTTTTCCCGGCTCCCAGACATGCATCCTCACAGTCTCCTGTGGCAAATAAAATAATGATCCTCCAAAGACGCCCACATCCTAAGCCCCAGAACCTATGAATGCATTACCTTGCATGACAAAACGGACTTTGTCAATTTGGTTAAGTTAAGAACCTTGAGATAGGGAGATTGTCCAGGTGACCAAGTGTCACCACAAAAGTCCTTGCAAATGAACGAAAAAGGCAGAAGGGTCAGAGTCAGAGAAGGAGATGGGACAGTGGAAGCTGAGGCCAGTGTGAAGGGACCATGAGAAACAGGATTCGGGCAGCCTCTAGAAGCTGGAAAAGACAAGGAAATGGATTCTCCTCAGCACCCAGATGGGGCAGAGCCCTGACAACACCTTGATTTTCCTGAATTTGTTACAGCAGCAATAGGACACTAACACATCCATTGACAGTGCCAAGGCCAGTTTGCCCTCTTCCCTGCATCCTCCTAATAAATGCAATATTCCTAGTGCCTGTTATCTCTCAAACATCTAAATTCATTACAAAAAAAGGTGGAAGTTATCCCTGCTCTGGTTTTGCTTCCAGCCAATCGTATCCCAAGGGATTAGCTCTAGCTGGTAATTTGGGCAGATTGATTGCAGAGAATGTGATTCTTACAATGTCAAGATAGATTTTCTTCCTCGATTTAAACACATTCTCCAAAAGTTTCATCTTTGCATGAAATGTTTTTGAAAAACGTCTGCAAAACAAAACAAAACAAAACAAAACAAAAAACTGCTTAAAGGATTAAAGAATACTGTGTGCAGAAAACACAAGTGTTAAAATCTTAACTAGACATGCATTTGGGGTATGATTGGGAGAT
>PVJD01007732.1:0-80603 GCA_004026545.1 Mormoops blainvillei
ACAGGAACCGACAGTGAAGGGAAGAAAACCAGGACTCAGATCAATGATTTGGAGCAGAAGGAAGAAATAAACATTCAACTAGAACAGAATGAAGAAATAAGAATTCAAAAAAGTGAGGAGAGGCTTAGGAATCTCTGGGACAGCTTTAAATGTTCCAACATCTGAATCATAGGGGTTCCAGAAGGAGAAGAGGAAGAGCAAGAAATTGAAAGCTTATTTGAAAAAATAATGAAGGAGAACTTCCCCAATCTGGCAAAGGAAATAGACTTCCAGGAAGTCCAGGAAGCTCAGGGAGTCCCAAAGAAGCTGGAGCCAAGGAAACACACACCACGGCACATCATCATTACATTACCGAAGATTAATGATAAGGAGAGAATCTTAAAAGCAGCAAGAGAAAAGAGACAGTTACCTACAAAGGAGTTGTCATAAGAGTATCAGCTGATTTCTCAAAAGAAATCTTACAGACAAGAAGGGGCTGGAAAGAAGTATTCAAAGTCATGAAAGGCAAGGACTTACATCCAAGATTACTCTATCCCTCAAAGCTATAATTTAGAAGGAAAGGGCAGATAAAGTGCTTCCCAGATAAAGTAAAGTTAAAGGACTTCATCATCACCAAGCCCTTATTACATGAAATGTTAAAGGGATTTATCTAAGAAAAAGAAGATCAAAACTATGAACAGTAAAATGACAAAACTCACAACTATCAACAACTAAACCTAAAAAAGTAAAAACAAAAACAAACTAAGCAAACAACTAGAACAGGAACAGAATCACAGAAATGGAGATCACATGGAGGGTTATCAGTGGGAAGGGGGAGAGGGGAGAATGGGGGAATAGGTACAGGGAATAAGAAGTATAATTGGTAGGTACAATATAGAGAGGGGGAGGTTAAGAACAGTATAGGAAATGGAGAAGCCAAAGAACTTATATGTACCACCCATGGCCATGAACTAATGGGGTGGGGTGGGGGGTGCTGGTGGGAAGGGCAGTGCAGGGTGGAGGGGAATAAGGAGGAGAAAATAATGGGACAACTGTAATAGCATAATCAATAAAATACACTTTTTAAAAAAAGAAATAAAAGAAGGAAAAATTGAAGAAAGGGGAAATTTTACATCAATTTCCAACTTCATTTATATTCTTCCCATGGAAGCACTGGTCAGTTTGTTCATTTGTTTTTTAAAGTACAATATTTAAAAAACAAACTTCAGGAAAATAATTGGTTTCTAATCAGTTTTTGATTTTTCTTCCCTGGTGGACTCACACTGTTTTATCATCAGGTTTCCCCATCCACCCCCAGCCCCCCTGCCTTATGTCTTCTGGGCTTCTGGCATGAGTTTTACCACATGGGGTGAAGTGAAGAAAACTAGTCTCTATTCACACATGTAACCCAAGATTTTCTTCCCTGTGTATATGTACTGAATCAGGTATGACTCTGTGTGTGTGTGTGTGTGTGTGTGTGTGTGTTTAGGGAGGGATGGAGAGAGAGAATAGACAACATCCTATTTACCATGTTAAATATAATCAACAACCTTCTGTCCAACCACCAGGGAAGGGAACTCCTGCGCATGCCCCCCTCACCACCACTGACCAACGCCCTCCCCCTCCCCCGGAGTTCCTGTCATTTTAACTGCCTGCTCTGCTGGTCCTCTTGCGTTTCAAGCCAACAAACTCTACTATTTCTCCACTTATCTATTCCCGCCCTCTCAGTTTCTATAAATTGCACCAATGTCTCCACAGTTATCTAGGTGGGAACATATAGAGAGGTCTTGGACCCTTCCCTTGGCGCACTCCATTTTTCTGTTCCATTACTAATTCTTGTCAGTTCTGTTTTGCTTTGTTTTTCTTAAACTCCTCTTTCCATCTCTCTCTGTTCTCACTGCTTCTACTGTATTCAGGTTCTCATTTCTCACCTGAGCCTTTTCACTGGTCCCCTAATTAGTCTCCTCACCTCTAGTTCCCCATATCCGATATATATCATCCATCCTCCCACTGGTTTAATTTCCCTAAAGTGCAGCGCTCATTCTGCAACCCCACTGCTAAAAAAGTTAAATGGTTCCCCACTGCCTCCAGGATGCATGACAAATCCTCCATTTGGCATTCAAGGCCCTTCCCCATCTGGTCCTAAACAACCTTCCCACTTATCTCTTATAACTGCCATACATGAATTTTCTATTCCAGCCAAATGGATCCACTTATTACTGCATGCATGTCTCTGATGAGGGACCTCTCTGCTCCAGTGATATCTGATATTTGGGTAGACTTATTCATTTTTCTCTGCTTGCTGTTAAAAGTTACATCCCACATAATCCACAAGGTTCTTCCTGGCCACCCAGCCCCATCCAGTTACCCGTACTCTGAGACAAACCTGGCAGTGGGCAGCACTGAGGTCCTCACAATGTGCTCAGCATCATGCTTTTCCTCTGACAACCGGGGCTCTGAACCAACCAAGTCCTTCTCTTTCCTTCTGTTCTTAATTCAAGGTCATGCTCTCCTCCGGGAGGCCCCACAGTCTCTTTTGTAAATGGCTTCCCCCATACAAATGACCACATCCACTGGTTTCCCAACATGTGCCCAGAAAAGTCTGAATTTCAGTAGTGAATTCTGTTTTAAATTGGAGTCTTCGCTTCCTTTTCTACCTCCTTCCCTCTGCTGACAGCCCATCAAACACACACACACACACACACACACACACACACACACACACATTTTTTCAATCTGATTCCAATGAACCTGCTACCACAATGATTCAAAGGTACAGTGAGCCTAAGGATCATCTGAATAACTTATTAGATTCCTGTGTCCTCCCCCCAGAGATTCAGAGTCAGTAGGTCTGGACCACCATTGCCCAAGAACACATATTTTAAAACAGCTCCCTGGGTGACTCTAATAATGATCTGAGGACCCACACTTTGAAAATCACTACTTTATAGTCTAGTCCTTCACTCCTATTCCTTTTATGCATATATCCTTTGGGTCAATATTTCTGAACCTTTCCTTCTATCACCATTTCTCAAAATCCTACTTAGCCACATGAATGAATGACTTCTGAGGGCAGGGACTTTCATCTATTTTGTTCACTGTTATATCCTCAGCACCTAGAATAGTGCCTGACACATAGGAGAGGCTAGAAATAATCTTCATTGAATGAAGGAATGAATCTGTCAAGAGGGAATTAAAATGAACTGCTCCCCCAAAGCACAGCTGAATCACTACCAAAAGAAATAACCGCATCTTCTCAATCTTAGCACATTTTCCTTGCACTTGATCCCATGGACTGGCAAACCTTTTCTGTTAAAGGAAAAAATAAATCTTTTAGGATTTACAGGACATACAGACACTGTTACAAATACTCAACTCTGCTGGTGTAGTATAAAAGCAGTCAAAAACAATATATAAGCAAATTGGAATAGTTGTGCTCCAAAAAAACTTTATTCACCAAAAAGCAGGCAGGTGGTAGGTTGGATTTGGCCCGTAAACTGTCCTTTGCTGACCCCTATTCTATTCATTTTTGTATAACATTTCTCTCTCTGGCTAGGTTCCTAGATTATAAATTCCTTGAGTCAGGGACAGAATCTTATTAGAAAAGAAATGTGTGTTTGTGTGCATGAATGTTCACAGATATATATACACATTTATATATGTAGACAGATATATAAAACACACAAACATATACATACCACAGTGAGTGATTGTGGCTATATATTTAGATTCGTTGATCCTCAGTTTTCTCATTACTAAAACATTATAGGATATTAAGTGCCTGACATAGTGACTAACCTATGACAAATGCTGAATAATTCTTACTTTTCTTCCTCTTTTTCCTTAAAACAGCAGTGCCAACCCCCATATAACACAGTCAGGTGTTTACTGTGGGTTACAATATTAAAGGAATGTGCCTAGAATGGAATGAAAGTCTGAGGTGAATAAGAATGTGTCTGAGCAGAAACCATCCTAGTTCGGGAGTTGAAGATATGTAATCTAGTCCTAAATCCACTCACTCTTTCCCCAACACATTAGCTTTCTCATCCGGGGAGACGGTCATTGCATGCTGTTTTTATTGTCCTCATGCCTCTCATATTCCCTGCTCACATCCTTACCCTAATAGCTGATGGATGACCTCATCTCATGTTTCAATGAAAGTAGAAGCCACCACAGCATCCTGTCATCTTCCCCCATCACTGCTGCAAACTATCTTCAACTCTCAGTATCTCTTCTTCTTGCCTTTCTTCCTGCTCCCTTGGCACAGCGCCCCTATACCTATCAAAGGCAGCCCCCACCACTCACCTCTGGGTCCTCTCCCTTCTCCCTTATGAAGACTTCAGTCTTTTACATGTAACCTTTCTCTTCAGCTCCCTTGCTCATCCAATAGACATGTTCTCATAGCTCCCATTGAAAAGCAAAAACAACAAATCAAACCTATCCTGACTCCCACGTCTCACTCACATTTATTGCTCCATGTCTCTGCAACTTGTGCAGCCAAATTACTCCAGAAAATTGTCTAGTGCTATCGTTCGCATAGTCTTCTACTACCTTCATTACCTGCTAATTCTTCATTACCTTCTGTCTCTCAGAAAACCAAAGTCAAAGGAACAGAAAAGTGAAAAGACAAAGAAACATTTACATATAATTCACAGATGATGATAGTTTGTCTTTTTAGCTTCAAATATTTATTTATTTATTTATTTGAACTTCAGATTTTTCAACTTAAAAGCCCCACAAAGACAAATGAAGTTCCCTTTTCCCTTCACATGTTCAGCCCATTGCAAGTTGACTTCCATCCTCACCACTCCCAAGGCCGCCAGTACCCTCCATGTTGCCAAATCCAGTGGATACCTCCCTATCCTCATTTTAATTGTCACTGGAGATTCAAGACGTGACCACTGTATCCTTCCTGAATGGCTCTCTTCTCTTGGCTTACACCGTTTCATCCCTCCTTGTTTTCCTCTTACTTCCCTGACCTCCCTTTCTCTGTCTCCTTGGCTGCCTCTTTCTCTTCCTCTCCTGAATCCTAGGGCTCGAATATCTTCTCTGTCTACATATTATCCCCAAGTGAGCTCACCATGGCAGTAAGTGCCATCTAAATGCTAAAGATTCCCAAGTTTATATTTCCAGCATAAACCAATATTCTGAGCTCTAGATATCATTTGGTTTTCTACTAGGGATCTCAAATTTAATATATCACTGGAGAAGCTCTTTATAGCCATCCAGCCCAGTTCCTCTTCCACTCTTCCTCATCTCAGTAAACAGCATCTTCTTGCTTAAGCAAAGCCCTTTGGAGGCATCCCTGATTTATCCCCTTTTCCACACTCTCTCTGCCCCAATCTAATCCATTATCAACCTCTATCAGTTGAACTTCCCAAATCTATCTCCACTTCAACTCCACGAACCAGTCCAGCTCCGTTGGTTGTAACAACCTTAAGACAAAACCTTTTTCTCCAGCATCACTGGTCTCCTACCCTTTGGGCCATTACCATTGTCCAACAAACATGCTCTCATGTCTTCCCCTAAAACAAAAACAAAAACCATTGCTTGCCTGGGTAACTACAATAATCCCTGTTTTCTGCTTACACTCTAATCCCCTGCAAACGTGAATGTGATTGTGTCCCTTCCTTGTCGGAAACCCTTCCCACTGCTTACCATTGGTGAAAACAAAAACCAAAGCAAAAACAAAATAAAAAATAAGCTTCTACCTACCCTCCCCACCCCTTCCCGATCCCAACAAGCGCTACTCTTCTGCCTCATGATGTTGCATCCACAAGGTTCTTCCAGCAAGCCACTCCCTCCCGTAGGCCTCGGTGTTTGCTACTTCCTCTGACTCAAATGCTGTTCACCAGCTCTTTGCACAGCTGCCTCATTCTATTCTTAGGGCTCAGCTTAACCACCCCTTCTTCAGAGAGACTTCCCTTGACCTTATCTAAAATAATAGCATGTATAGAACTGCTAAATTATTCCATTTGATATCATTCTGTTTATTCACTTTATAGACACTGTGATAACAAACTATTCCTTGTTTATTAATTCCCTTGTTGTTTTTTTTTTCTTAACAGCTGATGGTCTGTCTTCCACTGCCGAGGAATATAAGTTCCATGAGGGCAAGGCCTTGTCATGTTTACTGCATATTCCCAAAACTTAGTGCAATGCCTAGCATATGGTAGCAGCTCAATAAGTATTTGTTCAATGAACTAACAACACAATCTCATCTCGACACCTCCACTCGACTGTTTGAAATGCCTCTCCTCTTTTTCTCCACTTCATAAAGCTCTCTTTACTGTCCAAATCCAGCTATGCCCCTGGGGCTGGGTCCCTCCTTCCCCTGTGGCTTCATGCTCTTTGTCCCTACCTCTACCACAGCACTAGTAACAACTATAATCACTGCAGTTTATTGAGCATCTACTCTATGCTGGGTGTAGTGCTGAGTGTTTCAAAAGTATTTTCTAACTCAGTGTATGCAGTCACACTAGGAGATAGGAATTATGTCTTTCATGGTAGGGGCGATGAAGCTGAGTCTGAGAATTTCAGCGACTTGCCCAAGATCACAAAACAAGGTGGAACCAGAGATTCAAACCCAAGTCTGTCTAATTCCAAAGGCTATACTCTTCAGCACTGACTTATATCTGGTCGCACTGTCATTTCTTATATATGTCTCTTCCAGCCTTCCTAAGGCGAGAGGGTTTTGTACAACTCCTAACATCCCAAAGATCCAGCACCCTACTAGGCACAGAATTGGTACTTCAGAAATATTTGTGGAACAAACAAATCTGTCATTCACAAGTTTATCTGAATACTTTCTGAACCTGTAAATAAACAGTAACAACCAGAAAGAAAAACAGCAACAGAAAGAAATTCAGTTGAATGGCTCTGAGAAATAGGTTCACAAAATAGCTAAGTAGGCTAAGTGTGTGGAGTCCCAGACTTTATGTTTTTCACACCAAAGACAATACCAAGGTCACTGCCAAAGAAGACAGACATTATGTAATTAGGGAACACTGTGCCAACAATTACTCCAGAAGCTATTTCAAATTAAAACATGCCGGTGTTTGCTCATGTCCCCGTTCACACAAACAAAAGGCCTACATCTTGGAAACTGCTTTGCTTTGTTTTTTTGTTAACTGTTCAAGTCATTCTTTACTTGGCAGCCAGTGGCACAATCTTGCCGGAAGCATTGTCTGGACCCCAGTTTTTGCTGTGTTCTGCTGAAAACAAATGAGAAGGTAAATGAAATGCCCGATTTCTGTCTAGGGCATGGTGTTTAGATGACATCAGGAGACAATGAAGCCTGTGGGGCTCCTGCCTCCTGGGGTGTGACCCAGAAAGATGGGGAAAATGGAGTCTCTCTCTTTAAGGCCTGTCTGGGAATACCTGCAGAGGCAGGGCGGACCAGGGCTGTGTCTCCCATTTCTGTGCTAGGCTTGTCATACTTTCTCATTGTTCCTGACAGCTGTTTGGTCTTCCCATTTTGCAGATGAGAAAATCAAACCTCAAAGGCATTCACAATTTGTTAAGATGACATAACCAGCAGCAAAGCTCAAATGTAAGCACTGTTGTCTTTGATTATAGAACCTATGCCAATTTTTATCATCATCATATTATTATTTTTTAATCCTCTAAATATATCTGAGGATATACTTACTGATTTTAGAGAGAGAGGAAGGGGGAGATAGAGAGAGAAAGAGGAACATCGACGTGAGAGAGAAACATCAATTGGTTGCCTCCTGTACTCATTCTGACTGGGAATCAAACTCACCACCTTTTGGTGTACAGGACAACACCCCAGCCAACTGAACCACCTGGCCACGGTTCGTCAGATTACTAATTAAGCTCTCACTTCACTCTGCCATATCGGTGTCCTTGCCACTCTTCAGTCCTCCCATAGCCCCCGCCCTGGACTCTCCTACTTGCTCTTACTTATGCCGGTGTAGCGCTTCCCTCAGGTTCTGCACGTTCCCCTCCATTGCTACTTTCAAGTCCTGACATCAATGTCACTTTCTCAGTGAGGGCCTTCCCAGCAGCCTCCGCTGTTACTCCCTGCCTTCTTCCTTTCTTGGTTTTTCTCCACCACACTTATTACCTTCTGACCTAATATAGATCTACATTTGCTTTTGCTATTTTTGCATATTATCTTTTCACTCAAACTAGAATGTAAACTCGATGGAATCAGTGAATTTGTCTTTTATTCACTGATTTATATCTAGAGCCTAAACCAGCTTCTGGCACAATGTTAATGTTCACTAAATACACATTAAAGAAAGAATAATTTTACCTTGCAAGCACTTGGGACGTACACAGACTAAATACATCAGTATGAAGTTGATGCTTCTGGGGGAGAGTTATGGAGACAACAAAAGTGAGAAAAAGGTCTGGCAAAGTGAATAATACAGAGATGGGGTGTGCGAGAGCCAGACTGCCTGGGCTGAAATGGTAGCCCGTCCCTCTTTGTCCTGTCGCCTTGGATGAGGAATCAGACCTCTCTGACCCTCAGTTTCCTCATTTGTAAAATAGGTATGATAAAACTATCTTTTGCATAGGGCTTTTTAATGAATTAACGAGTTAGTATATACAAGGTATTTAAAACAATGCCTGGCACATTGTGATGTATAATTACTTGTCTTTATTATCATTATCTAGTTAAGTATCAGTTCCCTTGAAGCATAATGCTATAAATTTTTTCCCATGAAAAGACATAAAACAAGGTGTATATCTCTTTAGGTACCTAAGGGACCACTCAACCATGCTGAAATTATTCTGATAAGGAAAAGAAAAACAAAATTAAAAAAAGCAAAGAAACAACAAAAACCATAGCAAAAGCTCAGCTTTCTTATCAGTCCTGGGTTAAAAATTAAGCCCTGTAGCAACATGTGCGGACACTTAGACACTGATTGTAAGAGGCAATTTAGACTGTCCCTGAAATGTTAAAAAGGTAAGAAATTATAGGGCAATGACGCTGGGATAATTTGACTTGTTTAGGGAGATAAGTGAGCCTTATTAGCTTATTACCATCATGTCTATTCCCTTCATTTCCTCAGAACCAAGGATATGGCTTGAGTTCATGCCCCAGAGCAACATATAATATTTAAAGCAAAGCGTTGGTACCAGTTGAATACTGCAGGTCAATAGTTCTAGCAGGCAGGGAAAACTGGACAATTAACCAGATTGTTATTGGAAAGTATCCGGCCCATGGGTTACTGTACCCAAGACGTATACCTGAACGGGTTACCTGTTACCATTCATGTATTCCTTTGCTCTTTCCTTAAACAAATTTTCATGGATCACCCTCACTGTGCCAAGCCCTGAGCTAAGTACTGGGGATGCAGAGATCCCTGCCCTGATAGGTATTTATAGTCTAAAATGTTCTTATGCTCCCCTGGCTGGGGTAGCTCAGTGGATTGAGCATGGGCCTGTGAACTGAAGGGTCGCCGATTCGATTCCCCAGTCAGGGCACATGCCTGGGTTGCAGATCGGGTCCCCAGTAGGGGGTGTGCAAGAGGCAACCACGCATCGATGTTTCTCTCCCTCTTTTTCTCCCTCCCTTCCCCTCTGTCTAAAAATAAAATGCACAAAATCTTTAAAAAATAAATAAATAAAATGTTCTCGTGCTGATGGGCTGGTTTTTTTATTTGTTTTGTTTTTTGTACTAGGTTTTCTACCAGGAAGTATAATTCTCTCTTTCCTTCCATCTCTGCCTTTCATCTAATCACCCATCTATCCATTGATAATCTCCTGAGCAGAACATGCCAGATCTTGCTGCTGAGTGCTAGGAATTAGAGAAGAATACCTAAGTTATTTCAATGATATGGAGTCTGTCTTGCTCTACAAAAAGTGTAAGATGGGGGTTATACACATAAATAAATACATAAATGCATTAATACGTTATAGTTTACACGGGTGTGGGGTTTTAGGGTGGGGGACAGACGAGAGCTGTGTTTTAAATGAAGGGGAAGCTTCTGGAAAACACTGGAGACAGGCTATAGGGACCAAAGAGTAAGACTTCTCATCAGATATGGCATAAGGTTAGATCTCCTCCAGAAGACAACTTAGGATGTACCGTTAACACCTAAGAGTCTTTTAAAAGTATGTAAGACATGATAGGTAAAGAAAGAGAGAGAGAAAAAAAATTAGACCGGCAATATCCTGAGACATAAGACTAGAGGCTTTCCTGAATCTCCAAATTCACAAATACAAAAATGGCATATTTACACCCCACCAAGTTAATTGCTGTTAACTTAAGGATCCTTTAATCACTAATGATAGCTACTGCTTATACAAGGACAGGTAGAGAACAATAAAGTCATATTACTCCAGTTTTGTTATCTGGCTGCTCAAAAACTTCTGTCAGCTGCCAATCTCCTGCAGAATGAAGTTCAAACTCCTCACCATAATTCTCCAAGTCTCTCAAGAAGGCTCCAGCTCTCTTTCCGTTTTCTCTCCTGCTACTCCTTTAATGAGGCATAGAAAGCACCACACTGGACTGTTTGGGCTTCTGTAAATGCCAGCCTTGATTTCTACATGTCTGATCCTTGCTCAGGAAGTAGTTTTATCTGAATGCTTTACCCATCACCTTGCCATATGGAAATGCTACCTCCAGTTGGAGTCCATCTCAAATGTTACTCATTTATCCATTCATCTACTCAAAAAATTATGTACTGAGAACCCTACTAAGTGTCAGTTCTTGGTAGTAGCAAGATGAATGAAAAATGATTTCTTGTTCAAGGAGTTTGCAGACTTAGTCAAAGGTGAAAGAGAGAGGGAAATAAATAAATACAAGCTTGATGAATTATTTTTCTGCTTTCTTCCTGTAGTCAAAATAAATCTCCTTTGCAAAGGCCCCACCATAGAGCAGACATACAATAGGGGCCATTTATTTGTTTGCTTAATTATCATTTTTATTTATTTGTATCTCTCTTATCACACGTACGAGGTTTTGCATTCTTGAACTAGTTTTCCTTATGCACATTTCCTCTACCAGAGGGCAGAGGTCTTGACTTAAGTGCTTCCATATGCTTCTATACACAGCGCCTTCCACACAGGAGGTGTCCTAAATATTTGCTGAAATAAGTTAATTGAAACAGAGAAAAGACAAAAGGTGAAGGAAAGAAGATCTGAGAGGCCAAAGCTGTCCATTAATTTCGGTTTGAGCGTTTTAGACCCTGCTGTTTCCTCCAGGTTACTAAAGCAAATTTATCTGAGCAAATAAGCTTCCATATTTGCATTTCTTTGAACCCTAATTTGACATGCAAATAAGCCACTAACTAGAACTGGGCTTTAATGGGTAGTGTTTAAACAGAAATCCCCATAGCTATTCGGAGACCTGTGCTTAGAAAGAAGCTAGCATTAGCCAATAGAGGTAACAATGACAGCCGTGGCCGCAAAGGGCATGTGTTTTCACATTCTCCTCTGAAGCGTTCTATTCACCTCTTCCAGAGCCCCTTTCCCTGAAGATTAGACTTTGAGAACTGAAGTAACCTAAAGATCTTACAGGCCACTTGGTCCAGCCTGCTCAGTCTCTCAGCTGAGATCCTCTCTGGTAGTGGCATTCTTAGCATACCACCAGTGATGGGGAGCTCATTATCCATCAAAGGTGCTCTCACTATCCACAAGGCCTTTCTGATATTGAGCACAAGAGATTTGACTCCTTGTAACTTCATTGCCACTGGAGCCGAACAGAACCAGGTTGCTCTCTTCCATAAAATAGCAGTTCAGACACTAAATAGAGTGATCTGAATCTTCTCCTTGCTAAACTTAATAATAGTTGTCATGATCATTATTATTTCATCTTCATTCTGTACTGATTCTCAGCTGTCATATACCATTCTCTTACACTGTTGTCTCTTCACTTAAATCTGCTGAGTTCACTTTTCCTTTGATGATTTAAAAAAATTTTTTTATTGATTGATTTTAGAGAGACAGGAAGGGGGAAGAGAGAGAGACAGAGAGAGAGAGAGAGTGAGAGAGAGAGAGATTTGTTGTTCCACTTATTTATGCACTCATTGATTGATTTTTGTATGTGTCCCAACCAAGGATAGAACCCGCAATCTTGGCCTATCCGGACAATGGGACAACACTCTAACCAGGGCTCCCTAGATGCTTTTTGCATGTCACTTCCTCCCTTCCATCTTCTCATTCAGGTTTCAACTCAAAGGACTCTTCTTCAGAGGTGTCTCATCTGACCATTCTAGTTGACGCAGAACCACCCCCATACCATCTTCCCCTACAGGTTCCAGACAGCCTTCTCCACTACTACCCGAAATTGTCCAGTGTTATAGAGTCTCATTCCACTTTTTCATGCTTGGATGCTGACAGATTTTTAGCCTCATGTTCCGCTCTTCTGCTCCACACCTGGGCTAGCTGATAATAAAGCCTTTGTTGTTCATGATAGGCTCAGGCCACCTGAGCCTTTACCTGTGTGTGGGAACCCTCATTCTGTCCTTGTCTCCTAACCACCATAGCAACTCCGAACCAATCTCATTTCTGGCTTTTTCAAGCCATTTCAGACTCGTATGGGAGGACTGCCCTGATCTCCCCAGAAAGCCTTATATGGATAAGAATCCTTTTTAGGTCATATTGGTGCATGTGTGGCATCATCAGTTTCAACACCCGAACAACTTTTGGTGGGAGTCCATTCTGTTTTGGAAAAGTGAAAACAACATCTTCTTTATTTATTTATTAGTTGTTTATCTCTTTGGTATCTTTCTCTCTTACTTGAATGAAAGGTCTGGTTTTCTATCATCTCTGTGGGACACAGAGAAGTAACTGCCTGAAATCAGGGGTCAGTTGAAGGAAGAAATTATTCTGAAATTCTTAGTTGTTCTTGTAATAATGACCCCAAATAATGACTCCATTACTATTATTTCTAGTGCCAGCAAATTAGGTGCCAGACACTGTTCTTAGCATCTGAATTACTTGATTATTTAAATTAATTCTTTTATTCCTCATAACAACTCTGCTCATATAAACACTTCTTTTCATTTTACACATAAAGAACCTGAGGCACAGGGAAGTGCATTTGCTCGAGATCACATGACAAGCAGCAGTCAGGATCAGCATGAGGCGATGGGCCCCATACACGGTTCTAAGCACCTGACTGAACTGCCTGTCACTCCTGCTCTGCTGTTACTATGTGGGGTCCTCCCATGTGCCAGGACCCACAGCCATCTCTTCTGTGCGTATCTTGACCTCCGCTTGCAGCTGAAGAAACTATAGCTCAGAGGGTTGGAGGACTCCGCTGGACATAGCAGGTTGCCCAAAGACCCCCCATAGGACTTTGGGGCCATGAAATTGGAAGCACCGGAGAACAGACACCTATGCTGAGAAATCGGTTCTCTAGGGGGCTTGTTTGATAGCCAACAGTAAGGACTTGGGGAAACTGCCTGAGTCCCATACCCTTTTGCACATTATTCCCAGATAAGGATCCTTAGAATTAACACTTAGCAATTCAAAGGAATATAATCCCCCAGCACTTCTAGTGATCTAAGAGAATTGCTTTCTTACTTGAAGAAAAAAGTAATTTTTATTGTAATATTAATGTATGCTCACTGTAGAAAACTGGGAAAACTGAGAAAACTATGAGAAGACTGTGAATATGACTATGAATAACTCATATTTTTCACTAGGCAGTTATAACTACTTATTACAAAAAAGCATTTTTTAAAGATGGAATAGTTGGAAAGGCTAAGCTTTACATACCTGACATGGCTTTAGGTTAAATTCTGATTTTTCTTCTAACTAGTTATGTGGCTTTAAGTTATTTAATTTCTTTTAGTCTTAGTTTCTTGGAGTAACTAAGTAACACCTAGATTTAAAGCAGTTGTCATGCCCTAGCTGGTGTGGTTCAGTTGGTTGGAGCGTTGGTAGTGGGTTCGATTCCCAGTCAGGGTACATGCCCAGGTTGTGGGTTTGATCCCTAGTTGGGGTACGTACAAGAAGTCAACCAATCGATGTTTCTCTCTCTCTCTCTCACTTTCTTTCTCTCCCTGTCTCTCTAAAGGCAATTAAAAAAATGTCCTCAAGCTAGGATAAAAAAATAAATTAAAGCATCTGTCATGATGATTTGTGAGAGTTCAAAACAAGCAGATATAGTAACATAGCATGATCACTAAAGGGTGGTAGGTACCCAATGAGGGTTAATTTTCTTTCTTGTTTCCTTCCTTCCTAACTCTGAGTTCCACACTGCTTTTAATGAGTAAAGGCAATGAGTACTTCCTTTCCTTTGTTCTACACATGTTCACCACTAATCAACCAGTTTCCATTCTGATATGGTTCCAGAAGTTAAAAAATAAATTAATTTCATTGACTTGGGGGTTAAATGTTTCTTCTGTAAGTTCATATCAGTATTTTATCCTAGAAAGACCAGGGAATTTGTTTTTATCTGTTGTTAGTAAGTTTTTTTACAATATTAGGGACAATATATTGCACCAAAATCTGTTTTTAAAGTAAACTTTGACATAGGAAAGAATAACCAGAAAAAGAATATTATTTTGAAGGTGTATTAGATATTGTTATACTGTTACCATTTGAAAGCAGGCAATATATTCCCTTAATGGCTTAGTTTTTCTTTTTCTTTTTCAGTATATATTGAGGAAACGAGGTCAAAGTAACCAGAACTCCTCTTGTTAAGAAGTTCACAATCAAGAGAGAAGAGTAAATTCATAATTTTGGCAACTTTTGGTAATGAATGCTATGGTAAGATACTCAGAAAAAGATAATCTGAGAAGGCTGGAAATTCAAAGCAAGCTTCCTAGAACAGGCCCTTGAGCTGAGTTCGAGCATATGTATGAGTCACAGGGTGGGCGTGGGAGGGTGGGGGGAGGGACGTTCAGGCAGAAAAGACATTGGGAAGACATGTGGTCATGAAACATAAAGCTGTTTTCCAGAAACTAGAAGAAATCGCAATTGTTCGGTAAGGTGAGGATAAATAACAGTAGCTGACACCCCTTGAGTACTAACTATGGGCTGCACACTGCTTATGACAGGGACACTCAGAGATCCAGGGAGCAAAGGGCAGGAGCAGAGACAGGACTCAGAAATGAACTAGAACCAGAATACTGGGACCCTCATTAGGAATGCCTAAACTTCTGTCTCCCCAGCTAAGCTTACCCACAGATACACAGAATGGCCACAACAGCCAAGTTTTGCAGTTCTCAAAGTGTCTAGGGAATAAATTAGCTGGCTCAGCTCAAATCAGTTATCAGCGATCAGGGGAACAAGGTCAATTTTAGGGAAAATACAGATTTGCCTGCAACGCGCTGTTGGGAGCACTGCACAGAGGAACAATTCCACAAAAGAGAGTGGCCAAATGGACAATCCCATCGGCCTCATCCATGTAGGCAATTGGTGATAAATCTTGAGAGGCAAGGAGGCATCTGATCATAAAGTTTTTTGTCTGCTAAGCTCAGCCATATTCATCTCACGTTGAAAGTTATGAGCAGGCTTTAGAGAATTTGGAGTATGGGAATAAAACAAGGGTGAAAGTTTCATTTTAGAAAATCACTGTGGTAAAGGTTTTCATGTAAAATTAGTGGGTCAAATATGGGTTCCTTTATCTCTATTTCCTCCCAAAACACTAGCCTCAAATGATGTAGTACATATAAAGAAACACATATAGAGAAAGAGAACAGGAGAGGAAGAAGTAGCTGTTACTGAGAATATCTTCAAGTTTTTAGAACACGGATTAGAAATGAGATAACATGGCAGAAGTTGAACCCTGAATGCCTACAGAAGTGATATCAAAGTGAAGACAGGCTATTAACCCCAGAGTTAGAAACCTCATCCTAAAAAGAACTGGGATGAGGAGGTCATGGTCCTAGGAAAGGCAAGCATGAGGCTCTAGGCTGAAGAGGCATCTGGCAAAACTCTATACACACCAGTGTGAAAACCAGAACCTCTTTCTTATTCTGGTAGTCAGGTGACTACTACTTACTCTCTCACTAGAGTAGGATATAAAGGTCTTTTGGCAAAGTAGTTGTACCCTAGAACTCTAAACTTGAGGATAGCAGGCATAGTGAAGAGCAGGAGGAGAAGCCCCACTGGAAACAAAGGGATTAAGTAAAATTGGGATCCTGAAGTGTTAGACTCCACCCCTAAACTCCATGGCCGGTCTGTTCTGAGACTGTCACTAACTGGCTGCCTGCCTCATCTGAGGCAAGAGATTCATTCGAGTCTTTTATGGACAAAGAAAGTGGTTTTGAGAAAACTACACCTAGGTACATCTTAGCTAAATTTTGGAAAAACAGATAAAGAGAAAATCTTAAAAGTGGCAGGTGGAAAAACAAACAAAAAAAGCCACCATGTCATGTACAAGGGAAGTATATAAGATTAACAACAGGCCTCGCAAAGAAACCATGGAAAATCAAACAATAGAATACTTTAAATTCTTAAATACAAAAAAAATGAAACCACACCAAAACAAAAAACCAAAAAAAAAAAAAAACCCCAAAAAACAGAACACAAAAACACTGTCAATCTACAATTCTATATTCAGTAAAACTATTTTCAAAATTGAAAGCAAAATAAACACATTTTAAGACAAATATAAGTGGAGACTATTGTTGTCAGCAGAATCATACTATAAGAAATGCTACATGGGGATGATGGGATGGGGTGCAGGGTAGAGGGTAGAAAGGGGAGAAAAAATGAGACAACTGTAATAACATAATCAAGAAAATATACAAAAAAAAAGAAATGCTAAAGAAAGTTTTTCAGGCTAAAGGGCACTGCTACCAGATAGAATACCATATTTAAAAGATGCACACGTATAGTTCTTTAAAGGACTATTGACATCTCCCATGAAAAACGATGAGAGCATATTATAGGGCCTATAATATATATAAAAATAAAATATAAGCAACAGAGCCCAAAGGGCAAGGGGAGTGAACAGAAGTGCAAACTTGTAAGTTCCCACATTATTCACAAAGTAGTATCATATAAATAGCATAACATTATTTGAAAAGAGAATGTGATAAATCAAAGTGCAGAACTCATTTCTACAACAAGCTTTAAAAATTAACAAAAAAAGGATAGCCAAAATCAATTGAAGAGTACCATGGAGAGTACCTTGGTAATAGGGAACGCCAAAGACAGGGACCTGGGGCCAGGTTCAAGTCTAGGTTCCTCTTGTTTCTTGACAACCAGGGAACCTTTTACTAAGAGTACTTGACTAACCAAAAAAAGGAAAAAAGGAAGCTAGTCTAAGAGAAATACGGGAACAAGGAACAGAGAAAACAATAGAAAACAAATGCCAACATAATGGATTTAGATCCAACTCTACCTTATTTATGTTAAATATAATTAGACTAAACACTCTGTAAAAAGCAGAGATTGTCTGACTGGATAATGAGTCAAGACCTAACTATATGGCATTTACAAAAAATGCACTGTGCATATAATGACACAGTGGAAAGAGAAAGGATGAAGATATACAATACAAACACTAAACATAAGAAATTTGGTGTGACTGTATTAATATCTGATAGAGTAGACCTCAAGACAAACAGTGTTACCAGAGATAGACGTCTCACAATAATAACAAGAACATAGTTCCATTCATCAGGAAGATATAACAATCTTAATTATGCATGTGCTTAATACCAAATGCAGACAGACTATGGAGTCTGCCCTAGTCCACTGTAAAATCCAGTCACCAAATAAAGAATCCTAAGCTGCATTTGTGACTGTAATTCTCACTCCTCTTTATTGTTCACTCACTGAGAGATAAAAATATTTCTATAGATTAATGTTTGGGTGTCTCTAGCTATATTTCCCCATGTATCTTTCTGGGAAATAGATACACAACTATCTATTCATTCAATACACACTTATTAAGTACTTATTCAGCATATGAGTATACACAACATGTAATTTATGCCATGCCCTATGTCAGGTGCTAGGGAAGCAGTAAGTAATTAACACAGCCCCTTATCATTAAAGCATTCATAAACAGGTACAGAATCCAGAGTAAATCTATGATATTATACCTTGAGATGTATGCAATAATAGGACATGTACAAGTTATTTGGTGCAAATTTCTAGGAAAGCAACACTAGATTGAGTCCTACAAAACTAAAGGTATTACTATTAAAATTTACTTTCAAAGAAACTGATTTTGCAACATTTGGTACACCAGCCTCTCTGGGTCTCAGCTTTCCTGTGTACTATAGGAAGAGCTTGGAAGTCTGTGTTCCTTGTTTTTTCTACTCTCCCTATGTTATATTATGCAAATTGTGACATATAAGGGACCATTTCCCTGTGGGATCCATTCTGTATATCATCATTTTGGGCACATGAACCAATATGGATTTTATAAACAGACGTATGCCATCTGTATGTTTAAGGGGAAGGATTTGTGAAAATTCAGCTCATCATGGAACCCAGTAGGATCATCTGCTCTTTAACACAAGATAGAATGTAATAGCAAGAAATTAACTATGATATTTGTGGAGAGCCATTCGGTTAACCTCTTCTGTGCTTTGGGAAACAGTTCCCACATGACTGGATAGAGACAGACATATTACTTGTGGAAACTAGCAGTTGTATCATGAATAACATAAGAAAAATATGTATTTTTATTTCTTCATTCAACCTCCTGATTTCTATGCAATGAATGACTTTCTTGGCAACCAATAACAAACAGAATGTTCATTAAGAGAGAGCCTGGCAGCTTGTGCTTGAATTCCTTTCAAATGTTTAGTGTGCTGCAATCCAATTAAATAATTCAAGGAAGGCATTAAAAAGCACTAAATAGTGCCCTGGAAAGTGCCTTGGTAACAGGAAACAGCAAAGACAGGGACCTGGGGCCCAGGTTCGAGCATAGTCTCCTATTGCTTCTGGATGACCAGGGGACCTTTCACTGATCTATATCACTTTATATCCATACCACCAGAGCAGTCAGCCAATATTGCCAGATCAATCCTGCCAAACCTAGTAGTTGGGGGACGAGAGACCTCCCTAAATCAAAGGAAGTTTATAAATTGGCATATCAAGTACCAAGACTAGGCAGAAATGTTCTAGGTCAAAGAAACTCTATGTGAGGAAGAAAGAGGGATATGATCAGGGAAAGAGAGGATTGAAATATCAAAGTATAGACCACCCAGGAGCTGAAGTGGCATGGGGTAAACAAATTGAAGGAGAAAGAAATGAAATGAACATTCGGTGAAGTGGAAGACCAGGGAAGGCAACTTCAGGGAGGAGGAGGTAGGATGATGACCCATGATGACAACTGTTTCTGTAAGGAAAAATAAGCCTCTGATTTGGAGCATCTACTTATTTTTGTGGTGTAAATAACCCCAGCATGGCTGATCCGGTGCTATCAGCATGCTGTCACTAAATGTGGAATTGGGAAGTGTTGTGCAATAGCACACCATTATACAAGAATTGCAACCAGAGGCATCCGATAGACATAAACAACCACAAGTGTGCCCTGGCTGATGTGGCTCAGTGGACTGAGTCATGGCTTCTGAACTGAAAGGTTGCTGGTTCGATTCCCAGCTGGAGCACATGCCTGGGTTGTGGGCCAGGTTCCCAGTTGGGAGCACACAAGAGGCAACTGACAGATGACTGTCTCACACATCAATGTTTCTCTCCCTCCCTTTCCCTCTCTCTAAAAAGAAATAAATAAAATCTTTAAAAAAAGAAACCCACAAGTGCATAGATAGTAGTAAAATGTAATAGAATAACAAGGAAGCAATGCATTGTCAGTATCAATTATCTTTGCTTTTTAATATAATTTATTTAAATGTGGTTTCATGCAATTTAGTTTTTAATAATGACTTCAATGATGGGCTTCCAAAATTCCTGATAACTGAAGAGTCAGGTTCTTGTGAGCCATCTAGTTTTAAACTGAGTATCAGTATAACTGGGGTTCCAGGTAACATTTCCCTTAAGCAGTTAAGTTTGCTAGGGATAGGATAGGGAGGAGAAGTGATAGCAATGTGGGGGTGGGGATTCTTAAAGGGAAATAATTATTTTTCTGCAGTCACTACTTCTCTAAAGAAGGGTCGGTAGGACAGTAGAAAATGTTTTGAACTAACATCCTTCCTTCCAGGCTCCAACTCCAATAGGTTGTGTTAGATGCCCTTTCTTTCGTTATTGTGTATGCCCTGATCTGGCATTTTCCACACTGTTTTGGGTTCTCTATTTCCCATTAGTCTAGAGGTCACCTGAGGGCAGGGCCTTATTTTTGTTTGGCATATGACTGACCCAAATTTAAAGCACTCACAGATAATATTTGAAGGAAGGAATCACTACCATAACTTGCTTCTGATTAGTCTGTGGCCTGTGGCAGTAAGAAGTTTTCTATTTACTCCATCTTTCTGAATGTGTTGGGTTTATCAGAGGGAGAGCAGGATGGCCTTGGACTCAGACAGCTCCACGCTGGGGTCCAAGCTTCCTGACTCTGACACTTGGGCAACTCACTTAATTTCTCTGACGCTCCTTTTAATGAAGAAATAAAAATGTCCTCTTCATACATTCGTGAGGGAACAATAAGTTAACAGGTATGTGTTGCCTAGCAAGAGCATAATAATAACAGTAATAACAGTAAAATTTGTTGACTATTTACTATGCCTCACTCATTGCAGTTACCACTTTATGTGTAGTATTAATTCACGTTATTCTTATGAGATCATAAGGCAATATCTACTATTGTCCCCATTTGAAATATATGGAAACAGAGACTCCATGATGTCCAATAACTTGCCAAAAATTTATACACAGTCTATAAGGGGCAGAGCTGAAGTCCTAACCCAGGCTGTCTGGCTCCAGGGGTCAAATTATCTTTTGTGATATCAAAATGCTTTTGCACTAGAGTGTAGTGAATTTTCCCAAGATATACGAGGCAGGACACAAGAAAAACCGAAATTATAGTCTGGAATGCAGGCCCCTTGATACAGGAACCCACCTGTATCAGTGTACCAGCTGGCATTGTTGTGAGAGGCTACGTTTAGCTTCAGTGAACTCTTTTTTGAAGACTTGTTCAATACGTTTGCTCACTTCAGGATGGGTGATTTATGAACACACCTGCCCACACCACACTGAGTGTTCGGCAGTTTTTGACCAAAAATGGCATGACCCACATGCCCTACACTCCCTCTTCACCCAATCTTGCCCCAAGCAACTTTTGTTTCCCTGAATGAAAAAAGTCCTCAAAGGGAAATGTTTTGCCAGTGTGGAAGATTTGAAACAAAAAACGGCAGAAGCACTAAAAAGCATCAAAATTGACAAGTTCAAAAACTGTTTTGAGTGGCGGAAAGAAGGTCCCCATAGGTGTGTAGCATCAAATGGAGAATGCTTTGAAGGTGACTGGAGTTTAAATATGTAAAAATAAATACACAATTTTTTATAAATAAATTCCGTTTTTTGGTGTCCCCCCTTGTATAATACAATGACACATATCACCACACTGCCTGCCCTCCTAACACGATTACATCGTGCCAGTGTAGAACCCCCATCCTCTGTCCAATCTATACAGTAGTCCATTTGCCACAAATCATATTTCAGAAGACGGATTTTCCTGACTTGTGTTGAAACCTCAGCATTCACTATGTTTCTCATTTGGGATTGGTGGATTCTTACATAGAATCTATGGGTCTATGACACCTGGCATAATATTTTCTAAATGAAGGTAGGAAGGCTTAATTATTAGTTATTTAGATCCTATTACTTTCCAAAAATTTTCTGGATGAGCTAAACATTTACAGTGAAATAATGAGACAACAAAATGAGGGTAAGTAAGTGGGACTATCCCTGACTGCTGCAGCTCAGTTGGCTGGGCACCATCCCACAAAGGAAAAGGTTGCTGGTTCAATTCCTGGGCAGGGCACATGCCTGGGTTGAGGCTCCGGTCCCTGGTCAAGGCATGTGTGAGAGGCAACTGATCAATGTTTCTCTCTCACATTGATGTTTCTCTCTTTCTCTTTCTCCCTCCCTCCCCCTCTCTCTAAAAACAAATAAATAAAATCTTAAAAAATAATTGGGACCAGGAATATGTGAGTATAAATAGGAAACAGAAGTAGAAAAATTTAGAGTAGGTTAAAAAAATTATATGTAGTTATATATACAAGCCACAAGGGCCATACGATTGTTACGATTGGGCTTTAAACATATGCATCATCTAGTATCTTACCTATCTACGTACTTTCTGGCAGCCAAAGTGAAGAATAATGCATGTACAATTACGAAAGAAAAAAAGAAAGAAAGAAAGAAAGAAAGAAAGAAAGAAAGAAAGAAAGAAAGAAAGAAAGAAAGAAAGAAAGAAAGAAACCATTACCAGTTTTAAAGTGGGGGAAGAACAGGCATCCCAGCTGGCCCTCTGGCAGCTGGGGTTTTATTGGTGGCAGGGAGCAAGGGGAGAAGAAATGGCCACTGTCTTCAACAAGAGCGTTAGATCGAATGCAGCTTCAGATATGATTCTAATGCTTCACACGAACTCCTTGAGAATTGTCAAAGGATTTGAGGAATACAGTCATGAGATCAGAGGTGCCTATTCGATTGTAGACATTGAGGAGGCTAGCTCCTACACCTTTGCTTCAAGGTAGAAACCTGAAGTCTATTTCTATTTCTCTGGTTCTGTTCCATTGTTACTTCACTCCTGCTTGATATATTATTTTGAGGTGGAGAAGAAGATGTAATGCTCTCTCTGTCCTCATGGTTGAACCATTCATTCTGCAATAATGCCTAGATTTGGATAATATAATCATCCAAGAGTGCTCTGAAAAGAAATTTTAGGACTGGCTGGCCTGGATTGGAGTTGCTCAGAAGTGGGTCTGCACTGAAAATTACTTGCTGCCCTTTGCAATGGTGGCAGTTAAATAACTCAATGAGAGGTCCTTTGGAGGAAATCAATAAACACCAAATTGCAAAAATGTGGATGCAATTTGTGGGGAAAGTGGATTTGATGGGAGTCTGTGTTGACTGCCAGCATGGAGTCACTCTCAGGGTGGATTAGAGCCTATTGCAGCTCTCTTTTCCAAAGGCTAGGTTGGCCTCCTCCTCACCCTGCAGACTGCCTCCCCAGGGCTTCAAACAACTTGACCTGTCAGCTCAACCCCACTCTAGGCAACTGGACCTGTTCTGCCCTGAGGTAGGGTTTGATGTGGCTTCGGCCATACTTGACCATGGGTATCAGGTGCCCTGGCTCATAATGGAGAGCTCTCACCCTGTGTGCCATTGTGGGGATTTCTTCTGGGGCTTCACTTGGAGCCCTGGTTCTAAGAATGGGAATCCTGATGTGTTCCTTAGTTCTAGAGCCCCTGTCTTGGTAAACTGCCTACCCGTCGCTAGGAAAAGTCTCTACTTGCTTTTGCTCTCTTCCTAACGCCATTTGCTGCAGGAAGTAGCCTTTGAAAAGTGTAAATGAGGTAACACGAATATCTTTCTGAAACTTTTTGATGGTTTCTCATTGTATTTAGAGAATACTTGTGTGACCTGCCTCCTCTCTGTGCTCCACACTCACCTTACTCAAACACCCTCTGTTCAAACCTCACACAATCTTCTCAATTTCTCCCATAATCTAAGACCCCATCACAAGTAATTGCACCAACTCTGCTTTCTTTCTGGGAGGCTATTCCCCCAGCTCTCTGCATAGCTGGCTTCTTTAAATCCTTCAGGATTTAGCCGAAGGGCACTTCCTAAGCAAAGCCTTTTCTAAGTACCCTTTCTAAAGTAGCACTCCTCCCTGTCATTACATTAATTCCCAACCTCAGGCTATAATAACTATAATATATTCATGTATTTGTGTTCATGTTTATTATTATTCTCCTCTACACTAATATAAATAACCCAAGGGCAGGGAACATATATCTACTTTATTCACAGCTATATTCCCAGTATCTAATATTGTATCTCGGTTATAACAGGTGAAAAATAAATATTTGTTGAATGAATAACTGAATCATGAGCTAATGAAGGATCTCGATCTCTGGTGCTACTGACCTGGTTGCCTAATGTTACCACTGAAGAACCTATTGTCTTAATGGGATTCTACTATTAGATACTGTTGGACATTCTTGATGATAACTTTTAGCCATAATGCTACCCATTGTTTACATGCTGTTTTTTCAAGCTTTTGGGGGTGTAGTAGAGCCCTTTTATTGATTTTAATGCAATCTTGTGATAAAATTCAAGAGATAAAATTGGCAAAAATGGATCTGCTCTACCTGACGTAGGAGTAAGCATGCCCAAGCTCCACCCAGCTCTCCTTCGACGCCTCTGAAACATCAGGAGCCTTCTGCGGCATGGCTCAGCACCCTGAGCTGGAGTGGTTGCTTCATAGGCTCTGAGCTTTGCCTTCTAGACTGGACTTCTCTTCATAAACAACTGGGCCTAGCCACCTCAGATCACCAAGCTCCAGCTCCACTCTGGACTGCGGTCTTATGTCAAGCTCTTCTGCTATGCTCCAGCCCCGCAATTAATTGTTCCCTGCCTCACTGCATCACAAAACATCAATACATCACCAAGACTCTGGATTGAAACATTGGTCTCTGTACTTGCTGGGAGCCAGTGACAAATCCATCAACCAAACCGTAACAAACTTTGTCAGCTTGCAAGGGCCAAGAAAGCAGGACAGATATCTGTAAAAGAATTCTAACAAATGGGATTGCTCAAATCAGTTTTATTGTCTTAAGATATATCTAATGCACCCACAGTGAGGCTTCTAAGGACCCTAACAAAATAAATCTAAGGTTGAAATTAAACTGAAGAAGCATTTGCTTACCAGGTTCTCAATGTCAGCAAAGTCTTCCCTTATTACAGCTCTGGTTCCCAGCAAAAAGAAGCCCACATAGTCACCCTGCCTGGAGGCATGTCTCAGTAAATCAAATAAACCTAACACCATGTCCTGGAGGCCCTAGAGCTGTGATCTCCCAGAAGAAGAAATAATGGAATGAATTTGAAGCCCTTCCAACCTACTCTTTTTTTTTTTTTTAAGATTTTATTTATTTATTTTTAAAGAGAGAGGGGAAAAAAGAGAGGGAGAAAAACATCGATGTGTGTTTGTCTCTCATGTACCCCCTACTGGGGACCTGGCCTGCAACCCAGTCATGTGCCCTGACTGGGAATTGAACCAGTGACTCTTTGGTTTGCAGACCAGTGCTCAATCCACTGAACCACACCAGCCAGGGCCTTGCCACCTACTCTTAAAGCCGAGTTGACCAGTTCATGAGACAGAAAAACTATCCAGCCAGAGGAAATGAATAGAGCCATTGGCCAGAATTGAGGAGACCCAAGGGTATCCTGCAAGGCCTCCCCTTCTGGGTTGAGGCCCTGTCTCCCTTTCTAGCCTCGTTTCCTGCACCACTTCCCCTTCCCATCTATTCATTCCCCCCAACTCTTCCCAGGCTCCACCATCACTTTGTTCTACACCTCCATGCCGCTGTTCACCAGGTTCCCATTGTTTGGAATGCTGAGAGCCTGACCAGGCTTGACCCTAGGTATTGGAGAGGCAGAGATGAACCACATACAGTCATGGCTTTGGCAAGTGGGCAGTGTAATTTGGACCTATAACTGTCAAATACACACCAGATTTCAAAGACTGAATATGAAAAAAAGAACCACCGTAAAATAGCTAAGCAATAATTTTTGAAGTGATATTATATTAAATAAAATAATTATTAAAATAATGTCCGTATTTCTTTTTAAAATGTGACTATTGGATAATGTAGAATTGCATGTATGGCTCACATTACATTTCTATTGGATAGAGCTGCTCTAGCAGAGGGATTTCCCACACCTACCTGGTCATCTTGTTGTGGGAGAAACTCAGCTCTTCTTGCCAACACAGTAAAGAATTACAGATCAGCAAGTCTATCAGTGTGTAAGCAGTGTGTATTAGTGATATGTTCTCTTGGAATAGAACATGCCTTGCCAAGGCGAGGGTGAAAGGCATAGGTTTAGGACAGGGCGAGGCAAGGGGAGCAAGAGCAAGGGTGGCAAAAGCACCAGGTTCTTTGTCCCAGGACTTCCATAGTTGGCAGGGTGGTGGTGAGGGAGTTACACATTGATTGGTGGGTAAAGGTGGTGCCAGCTTCCCCTGGGAGCATGAGACGACCCAAACATAGGTATGTGTGGGTGTCTGTTGGCCCGGAATTCTTATCTTGTTCCAGACCACATTTGCTCATCTTATCGTAAAACAAATATGCAACAGGAGGTAGTTAATTCAAGTTGAAGAGGTTACCTAAAGTTATTTACGGGCTCTTTCTTGTAAGCACTAGGGACCCCATTCTAAAAAAGATAGTGACCAGAGGAAGGCAATTAACCAAAGTTGTTTATGGCGCTTCTTCTTTGGGCACTGTGGACCCCCGCCTCTCCCCCTTCTAGGCCTTGGGATGAATACACAGTTTCAAAGCCTTTCTTTCCCAGATAGCGAGAATGATACATACAGAATTTCGAGGACTCCCCTCCTCTTGGGCTATCATGGTGTTTTCTGTGATGCTGGAACACCTGGCAGTATTATTGGACCAGGTTCAGGACTGCTGAGTTAGCAGGTGAGACATGTCTCTCTCCTCCTTCTTGTTTTGGTTTACTATCTAACCTACCTAACAATCTGAACCACCCTAGAAGCTTTTCCAAAGGCGAGATACCAGGTCTCCATTCTCTGGCAATTCTGATTTAGTAGGTCTATGGGGTCCTAGAGTCTATTTCAGAGATGCTCTCAAGGTTGTTCAATGTCTGTGTTTGTCCCAGTTTGAGAAGACGGTCCCTGGATTACCCTGTGCTGCCCTCTACAGCAGTGAAGCCCAGCCCTCACTGTGTGTCAGAATCACCTGGGGAGACTGGAAAATATATATAACTTCCCATTTTTAAGAGTTGGATTCAATTAGTCTGGGTAGAATCCAGAGTTTTGTTTTTGGTTTTGTTTTTGCCCCAAAAAGAGTTTCCAGGTGACTGTCAAGTACAGCCAAGGACAGAAACCATTTCTCTACCCCAGCCCTTATTGTATACCTTATGGTTTTCTAAGTACTTCTCTGTCTCCTTCATTCCTTCATTATACTGAAGGGACCTTCTTTGTTACCATATCTCTTCTATTCTGAGGCCTATAGAAGTGACATAAAGGGCGTGGCTGAGTGGGGGGATCTCATTTCACCATTTAGGAGTTACATTGGCAATGGCTTTTTTCTCCTGGCCTGGTTCCTGTTTCTACCTTTAGCTTTTATGCTGTTTATTTTTTGGTCCCATGTACCTTTTCGAAGAAGCTGGCATTCCTGGCTCTGCCTCCCTGAAGTTTTTGTCCAGGATTTAGGACTAGGCTCTCTCAGTCCCTCATGACTCCATTAGCCTTGCCGCCCCCTTTTATTCTAAAGAAATGCAAGTTACAGATAAGAAAGAGTTGATGAGGATGAGAACTTAGGGCTGCACTTACCCTCAGCCACCTCCTTTTGACTTAAGCCCAAGTCTCATTACTCAGCACTTGAAGACGGAGATCAGACTCTTCAATGCCCAGAACGCCAGGCAGGGAAGGGGCAGAAGACCTGTACAGTAGGCCTAGTCCTGCCACGGAGCGCCTGGAGAGTGTAACTTCCCCTCCCTGACCTCGCATTGCTCATCTATAATATGAGTAGAGCAAACCAGCAAAACAGAGGTTCTACCTTCACTAATACTATGGGATTCATACTATGGGCCAGGCCCTCCCTCCCTTTGGGCACATCCTTCCTTTGGGCACACCGTCCATCCATCACAAAGACCTAAGCAGCTGGCATCTGTCCTGTGCAGGTAATCGGCTGCATGCCCAGGATAAAGCAAGGAACAAGGGGGGGAATGTCTTTGCTAAGGTCTTGCTTTGAAATTGCAGCCTTAGCATTTCAATTGTAACACCTTCCTTCCTTTGAAACCTCCCCCAGCTCCTCCCCCAACATTGGTCCTCCGACCTCAGCTAAGCTGTTTGCAAAGGTTCAAGGGAAGCATCTGCTTTCTTGGGGTTAGTCAGTGGGAACTCAACATCAGCTCAGTCTGTAAAGACTGACTACGTCTCATTAATGACCAGAATGCTGATTCTATTCAAAAAGAATTTTAGAATGAATATTTTACCACTCCATTGTTGCTGTGGATGATTAGATGAATTGAAAAAACAAACAAATGAATAAAAATCACTGCTAAGCTCTAAAAATAACAACATCTAAAACAGGAGGGGGCTAGTTTTCTAGATTTGAAGTAGGGGATTCAATTGTGATACTGAAAGAATAAAGTAGCTGATTCAAGCACTTATTTCATAAAGACTATTTCCTGCTACTATTCAAAGCTGTGGTAAAAATAATAATATATGATTTCAAATTATTTTGAGTCACTGGGTGTATAACTGACAAGGAACGGAGAAGAGTGGATATCTTTTGTTAACTAAGAAATTACCTTTCTTCCATAAATTCTCTGAGAAACCAGAGGACGGAATGCTGAACTAAATGATTCTGATTGGAACAGGAACCTTTGAGCTACTTTGTAAAATTACTTTTTTTTTTTCCTACCAGAGGAGGGAAGGAAACCTACTTCTAAATGAATGAATGGATAATTGAAAATATGATAGGATTACGGGAGACAATAAAAATAAATGTAATTTAAAAAGGCCAAAGATCATCTCCGACCTGTACATAAATAATGAAGCTACGTGAGGTGAGTAATGAGAAGAAAGTTCGTCTTCATGGTAAATTTGGGCACATTGACAGCGGAACCTAGTGCTTCCACAGACAGGAAAGATTACAGCTGACATAAACCCAAACAGATGAGACCCAGGCCTAATTACTTTCCCAGCACAGAGCCTAATTAGTGTGGTTGTACCTTAATAAATGGATGACACATTTAGGTGGTCCTAGTGGTGGCTGTGCAAAACTGGTGACCCAGACTGTTGACAAGAAAAAGTGGAATGCATGTGTCCCAGAAAGAGCTTAAAACATTTCTTGAATTATCTACTAAATGCCAATTCCTGGCCTAAGGACTATTTTTGTTGTTGTTCGCTTGTTTGTTTTTAAATCATGCTATTACTTTATTTAATCCACTGAGACAGATTTTATTTTTCCCATTTTGTGGATAGAGAAACAGAGTTGGAGAAGTTTGGACAAATTGTCCTTTGTAATGCCATTGTAACAAGGGTGGCTTTCGTGAGACCCACTTTCAGGACTGGAGGGTCTGATGCCCACCCTTCTCCTCTTAGCAATACTTTTATTTATGAGATACATGGTTACATCTTTTAAAATAGACACCTCGATAGGGGGAGGAAGATGTAATAGAATGGGTTTTGGGAGGATGGGGTGGGGTGGTATTTGGGTCTCTGTTTGTTTTGACCTGAAAGAAGGAAAGAGAATCAATACTTATAGGCTCCTATGAAGTACCGGATACCCTCTAGGTACTTCTGACAACCACAGTCTCATGAACCAGCAATGGGGCTAAGATACTGCTATTTTGTGGCCTCTGACAAGTTAAATGACTTACCTAAGGTCACCCAGCTTCTGAAGGGTAGAGATGAGAAGAGATCTCAGGGAGGGGTATAAGAGTGAGCACATGGGATGAACAGACAGTAGGCCAGGGCAGGGGAGGTTGTGTGGAAGGCACAGGTGAGTGGAAGTGTCCAAGACATATTTGGTAAATATTCTCATATTGCTAATGAGTTAACTAAGATCCACAGAGGTGCAACCACTTACCCAAATGGAATGTGACTATAATGTATGTGACTATAAGTAAGACAATGTCTGAGAAAGTGCCCTAGGTAGCCGCTGGCTCTTGGAGCATTTAATAAATATTAGTTATTTTCCTTCCTCCTGAAGTCACTCAGTACAGACCAGAGCCAGGTCTTAAAGCCAAGTCAAATCCCGAAAGGAAATCCTTCTTGTGCTGCACGGTGTGGAAGGGGCAGTTTATTCTGAACCAGTGTGCAGAACAGCCTGTTACCAGGCTCCACAGTGGGACACGCTTCCACACCATTACCTGGCGGTGTGAGGGAGGGAGCCCTCAGCAGGAAGCACGATGGCAGCATGGCCGAAAGCACAGAGAGCTTACTAGGGGGACAAGCACAGTGAAGTAAGGGCGTTCCAAGCAGGGGGAGCCTCCTGCACAAAAACCAGGAGGCTAGGATTTGACAGTTGAAACTTAAAGAATGATGAAGGCAGGAGGGGGATGCGTCTTGGAAACTAGGCAGGAATTAGATCCTCGAGAACTTTGTGTCCCTCTCCAGAGACTCTGGGGTTTATCTAGGGGCAATGGGAGACCATCAGAGTCCCTTAAGCTAAGAACACCCAGGTTTTCAATCTAAAAAGGTGGAGGGTAAATCTTATCCCTATCTGTGGCAGTTACCCTCTAGGATGACCCCCAATGATGTCTGCCTCCTAGTGTTCACATTCCTATCTAATCCTCTCCCATAGTGTGTAAGTGTTGGTCTGTGTGGCAAGGGGATGTGGCAGAAGAGACAGTACGTCACTTCTGAGACTGGGTTATAACAATCCAACAGTGCCCTGACCAGTGTAGCTCAGTTGGTTGGGCGTTGCCCACAAAGTAAAAGGTCACTGGTTAGATTCCTGGTCAGGGCACATGCCTGGGTTGCATGTTGGGTCCCTGGTTGGGGTGCAGGCAAGAGGCAACTGATAGATGTTTCTCTCTCACTTCAGTGTATCTTTCCCACTCTTTCTCCCTCCTTTCTGCTCTCTCGAAAAAACAAACAAACAAACAAACAAAAAACCCTGCAGCTTCCTTCTCTGTCACTCTCTCAGGTTACCTGCTCTGGGAGAAGCCAGCTTCCGCTTCCAGAGCAGCCCCACGCAGATGCCCACGTGGAGGGGAATGGAAACCTCCTGCCAGCCACCTTGGGAGTGAGGCTGGAAGCAGATCCTTTAGCCTAGTCAAGCTTTCAGGTGACAAGGGGCCCAGCTGACACCTTTCCTGCAACCTGAAAGACTCTAAATCAGAGTCACACAGCTCAACTGACCCTCAGGGACTGTGTGAAACAATAAATGATTGTCATTTAATACAAAGTTTTGGGGTCATGTGCTGGGCAGCAGTAGATGGCTGATACGCTGCTTAAAGATGAGCACGCAGATTTGGGCAGATGGACTGAGTTAGGCAAGGCCACACAGCCCAGTGTCAGACCCTAGTTTTGTTCTCAGCTGTCTGACGTCAGACTTATTCTTTCCCCTACAGCGTGCTGTTTCTATTTTCCTTAGCGGTATAGCGGGTACCAAATTATAAACACAATTATTTCAAGGCTAATTCATTAGAAATTTTCTAAGTTCCTGCTATATGCCAGGGAGTGAACTATGCAGTGAATGGTATATGCCCCCGTCGGATCCAAGATGAAGTCAACCCTGCCCCTGCCCTCTCTTTTTTTCTTATTTTCTTATTAGAAAAATAGGCATATAAAAAATTATAATAAAGGCTGGAGTGCACAAGAGAGTATGAACTAAACACAAAGTGCTAAGAAAAAGAATGAGAAAGTAGCGGTTGACTCTGTCGGACCTGGGGAAGGTTCCTCAGAGCCGGTGAATTTGGGTTTGGGCCAAGCGGGAAAGGATTGGGAGTGGGAGGAACGGGCATTCCTGAGTAAAGGAAAGCATAGGGGCAAAGATATAGCAGCACAAAACTAGGTGTACTCAGGGAGTCGTTAGCGGTTTTGATTGCAATAGGAAAAGCACGCGTGCGCACTAACAGAGCCAGGAGAATGCGACCGACACACCGGGACAGGCATTTCTGTCTGAATAATCACTCGGATGTTTTTGTGTGGCTCGCCACTGGCCCTAAGAACCAGATTAGCGATTGAATATTTTAATTCCTGCGGCATTCTAGTATTCTCATAATAGAACTGTAGACACTTTGCTAGTCACTTTTATACATTTTGTTGCATTTATCTCTACCTCCGAGGTAAGAAGATTAAAGGCTAACAGAAATTAAGTAATTTGCACTAGTGATGACTGGGGTTATGTTTAGCCTCAGCTTGTCTGAGGCTTCTGCACTTTCTGATATGTATTTTGTCCTTCTCCTGGGTTATTGCAATAGCTTCCTAATTAGTCTTTCAGCTCCACCCTGTCCTCCCGAACACTTTCTTCCTACAGAGCAGCCAGAGTGGTCTTTGTAAAACATATATATCTGATGGCACCACTTTTTCCCCCAAAACTTCCAACATTCTGTCTGGGAATGAAATCCAAGGGACGACCCACAGTCCGCAAGGCCTTGTGGGATCTGGCTCCTGGCCTCCTCTCTTGTCCCACTGCCAGTACTTTGTCCCCTCCTATACTTGAACTGGACTTGCTTGGAGGGATTTCTCCTCGTAGCCACATGGCTCTCTCTCCTTGTATTCTTGTCTGTGCTTAAATGAAAACTGATCGAAGGCCTTCCCCAACTACTCAGCCTAATGTAAATCATCCCCCTAAACCCTAGGACTCCAGTCCCTTTCTACCCTCTTACTCTGCCTTTTTTCCTCCATTGCACTCACCCACCTGCCATCACATCCTTTATTCCTTTACGAGTTTATAATCTCTCTCAGATGTGAGCTCTCTGTGGGCAATGAGTTTTGCCTGTATTGTTCAGCGCTATTTAGGGTGCAAAACTTGTCTCCGTTTTCCTGAGGCTTTCCTGGTTTTAGAATTGAGAGTCTCAGTCCTGGGCCCTGACCAACACGGCTTGGGCACTGTCCTGAAAAATCAAATGTTGCTGGTTTGGGTCCCTGTCAGGGCACATGCCTGAGCTGGGGGCCTGGTCCATAGCTGGGGCATGTGTGAGAGGCAACAATTGATGTTTCTCTCACATATCGATGTTTTTCTCTCCCTCTTTCTCCCTCCCCTCCCCTCTCTCTAAAAATAAATAAATAAAATTTTTAAAAAAAAAGAAAGGAAAGAAAGTCTCAGTCTTGGGCAAATCAGTAAGGGTGGCCAAGCTACTGCTGTTTCTCTTCAAACGTTGGCCCCATGGCCCTGACCCCTGGATGATCCAGCCTGTCGGACCATCACATATGACACACTGAAGACAGGACAAGTATGTGAGAATTAGTCATTTGGTCGCCTCCTCTGGAAACCTGCTTCAAGCCTCCTAATCAAACTTTATAGTTGCCTCCTCTTGGCAACTGTCAGAGGAGGTGTGTATCTAGGGATATTATGGATTCCCAAACAAAGGAATGGACCAGGTGTGTGGGCGTGTGCGTGTGTAGAAGTTAGGAGTGGATGTAGGGAGAGAGTAAGATGGTGATAAGACTAAGAAGCAGAGGCAAAGATGGCCAAAGGAGTCATGGGAACAAGAAAACATTGGGTGAATAAGTCAAGATGGGTCCTACAGCTATGGCTAAGGGTATTTACTGAATCACTGTGCATAAGGTTGGACACATAAAAATATCTAAATTAAAATGTAGGTTTAGACACAGAAAGACATCAGTCACACATTTTAAATAGGAAGTAGTAGGAAATAAAGCAATGCTTTGCAGAATCTAGCACCATGGTTAACATCACAGGCTCTGGAGCCTGAAGGAGGAGTTCCAATCCTACTTCTTCCATTTCCCAGCTGTGTGGTGCTAGGCAAAGTGGCCACTCTGAGCCTTAGTGTCATCATTTGTAAAATGAACATAATAGTGTCCCCTCGTAGCACATTTTCAGGACTAACTTGAGACATGCAGAAATGCTACAAATTATTATATTATTATCACTATATGAACTTATTTAGAGAGAATATATGTGTGCATTTATGTGTATTTTAGAAAACAGAATTTAAGAATATTAATAGTGATACAAGTATGGGTAATTTCAATATTCTCCTTTATGTTTATCTGTAGGTTCTAATTTTCTCCAGCAAAATGAATATCAATAATATAATTTTATGCAAAAAACAAAAAGAAACGAGATGAGTAAAGGGAACTGAGGCGGGTAACAGGATCTGGAGTATGAAGCCAGGAAAGAGAAGAACCAGAATTAGGACCAACGGATGAATGACAAGAGGGGCAAGGAGAAGGGGATGCAGGCAAAGCCGAGACCCAGGCCACCACCTGTCTCCGCTTGGTTTCTCTGAGCTGACTCTTGGAGGTCTGACCGCAGCAAAAAGACAAGGGTAGGTGAGACAAAAGCTGTCGAACTGGAGCGCCATCTCACAAACATTAAACACACGTATTGGGTAATGAGGATTGTTTGAACTGGCTCAACAGTCTGTTTTTATAATCTGAGTTAATTGTTTTAAATTTCTTTTTTTTAAGAGATTCAGAAATTTGAAGCTTCTTTTAATTAGAATCCCATACTACTAAACTGAGATATTTAACTCTTCTAAAAGTAAAGCTTTTAAAGATACAGCTTGGCTTAATTTAGTAATTCCATTTACAGAATAAAGTGTCAGTTGCAGGTCTGATTTCCTGCCAAGGGAGTAGCTGGTGAGATCCTTGCGCAAAGTCCCCAGCCAATGTTACCAAAGCACCAGACCTCACTTCATCTGGGTCTGCTGGGAAGAACTCGAGGGAGATATTGACTTGAACAATCGTGAATGCATTTATTTTTCAACAAAAAATACAGGCACATGTACAAAATACAAAAAATACAAAAACACATGGAATGCGGTGTCCTGAATTGGAGCCTGAAACATAAAAAGGACATGAGTGGGGGAAACTGGTGAAATCCAAATAAAGTCTATAGCTTAGTTTTGACAAATGCACCATCGTTATGTAAGATGTTAACATTAGGGGAAACTGGGTAAAGGGCATATGGGAATTCTCTGTACTATCTGTACAACATTTCTGTAAGTCTAATGTTCAAAATTGAAAGTCTGTCTTAAAATATTTGGATGGATATATAACTACAGTGATATTTACTGAGTCTTATTATGTGCTCAGTGTTTCCTTACATTGTTTCAGCTGATCCTGTGACATTGTTAGGGAGCTATTTCCTTGCACAGTCTCTCACATCAGCCATTTCCTCTCAATGCCTCATCAGTACCTCTTCCAAAACCATCTGAAATCCCTCTCACCTGACGTCCCTGAATCCAGCGTCTCCCACAATCCTACATCGTTCAGAGGAATTAGATTTATCACTGATCTCACTACCATCCCTCAGCCTGCTCCATCTCCCCACTGCGTAGAATTCAGCATCATTAACATTTTAGACTAGATCATTTCTTTTTGTGGGGGGCTGCCTGTGCATTGTGGGGGTATTTAGCAGCAACCCTGGCCTCTACCCACTAGAGGCCAGTAGCACCCCTCCAGTCGTCCCAACCAAAAACATCTCCAGGCATTGCCAAATGTCCCCTGTGGGGAAAATCAGTCTAGCTCAGAACTACTGGCATAGAGAATGAAGTCTAAATTCCTTAGTCTGGCATTCAAAGTCTTTCTGTTATTTCAGTTTTCTACTGTCTCCATTCACCTTACTTCCCTCCCATGATAGCATTCTCACTCTTTCTTGGACATTTTGTTTACTCTCTTACCTCACTGTTATTTTCTCTTTCGGGAATTCTGCCTTCCCAACAAGCAGATCAATCCCTATCCTCCAGTACAGTGGCTGGGGTACAAGAGACATTGTTGAATGAATAAATAAATGAATTATAGAAAAAACTTTTTATCCATCTGTCTGTAACCGGGTAATGCAACATTCTCTCAAGCATAGGTTCTTCCTGTTTTTCTTTCTCATTGTCTTCTATGTTTATCTGTGTTTATCTGTTACAACAGTTATAATCATAGTTATTTATGCATCTGTCTGTCATTATCATTTCCTTGTCATTATGAGTTTGTAATATATTAATAATTACTCAATGTTAACTTGGTATTTATTATATTCTAGGTTTTGTGGCAAGTAACTTAAAAATATCTTGTCATTTATTTCCCACAACCACACTCTGTGACAGGTATTATTATTATCATCTCATTTTACAGATGAGGAATTTTAAGCTCAGTGAATTTAAGTTATTTTCTCAAGGTCACACGTCTAGAAAGTGGCAGAGCTGAGATTTAAATTTAAATCACATATCAGAGTTCAAGTTCTAAACCTTACTCCAAGAAACCATTCTTTTACTCATCTTTCCAATTCCTACTGTACCAACAACAGGGGTTTCCGCTTATGAAATTTGTTCAACAAAAATCTAGCCTTTTACTTAAGAAATCTAATCCCTTCCAAGTGAAGTTATAAGCAATCCATCTTTGGATCTTCCAGTCTTTCACTAGGACAGTCCACACGATCGCTACTTTATTAGATGAGGGGTCAGTAACATGTTTTTTTCTTCTGAAAAGAATAGTGCAGAACCTTCCTTCTTTTACAGCTTAGCTGACCAGCTCGGAATGTCCTCCTGCAGTGCTCAAGCCTGCTTCAGGCTTTGCGCCAAAGACTATGACACTGGGTCTATTTAGTGGATATTAGATCAAGGTAGCTTGAGATTTAGTATATGGAGGTTTTGTGGCATTTCTTCCTCAAAGCAGCAGCAGCTAGCATTAACATGCATGCTTATGATATGCTAGCCTCTGTTTTAAGTCCCTTAAGTACATTAATTTATTTAATTCTTCTAATAGCCCAAAGAGGTAAGTACGATTATTTCCCTACTTTATTATTGAGAACTTAAGTAACATGCCTAAATGGTGTGGCTCCAGAACCTATACTCTTAACCATTATCTTACATTGCCCTCCCCAAAATAGACTGTTTTGTGGACTACTGAGGACCTTGTGACTAGAGGTTTTCAAATAAAGGTTAATTTTTTTTTTTTTTACCCTTACAGGAGTATATTTCCATTGCTCAGAGAGAGAGAGAGGGAGAGAGAATCATTGATGTGAGGGAAAAACATTGCTCAGTAGCCTCTCATAGTGCTCTGACCAGGGCATGAGCCCGCAGACTTTTGGTGTAGGGGACGATGCTCCAACCCAGTGGGCCACCCAGCCAGGGCAGAGGTTTGGTGGGGAACATTCCTGCCTTGGCTGTGTTCCTACATCATTCTGTTCAGCTCATTACAATAGCAATGGTCACCACCTATAAGATGTAGGTGTTAAATAGTCTGGTTTTTGCCTGCAACTGTACCCTTCTTCAGTGCAAGAAATGAGTCTTAGCTTGGCATTTTAAGTGTCTTCCACAATGTCTGAAATGAAGAAGCTTTGCAATAAAAATTTTCTGAATTTGTTGGTTAACGCGGGGCTTGACAACAGAGGCCTATGAAGGAAGTTATGAAGAATGGGCCATACTCTCAATCACTCCAAGTCAAAGGTGTTTTTTCCTCTGAAACCTTGCGTGTCAAGTGCGATGACATCATCTACTGCCTTTTCAGTCCTGAAGGTCAAATGGCATGGATCCAGAGAAGTTCCCTAGTCGGCCCCCAGGCAGGCCCTGGGTCCACCAAGGACTACCTTTAAGAGTCTGATAAATCAAGTTATAATGACCCAACCATGCCCAGTCGGTTGAATCCCTTGAATAGCTAAAGACAGTAATACATCTTTTGGAGGAGAGACATTAGGTTGTGCAGCGAGACAGATAATAGACCTTCTTTCAGGTCAGCATGGATGAGAGCAAGAGCAAGTCTTTAAAATTTCTATTAGCTTTTGGTAATTCTTTCTGATTCAAAGAAAGAACAAAGAAAGAATTTATGAAACAGGATTTAAACAGAAATGAGATTTAAAATGGATGGTTATCAGTATCAGATATGGAAAAAACATCAATGAGAGTTCCGCTGGCATTAGGAAGGGGGCAGAGCCAGTCTTTAAGGCTAGGGCTAGGACAGGCTTCGAAGGGAGAGTTCTTGGGCTGGACAAGGCTGACGCATAAAGAGTTGCCTGTTCTATGAAAAGAGATGTGCTAGGCAGGCTCAGCAGGCTTTGGAGCCCTAAAGACCTGGTGCAGATTCTGGGTCCTCTCATTAGCTGTAAGATTTGTGTATGGCAGTTTGTTCTTCTATAAAATGAGGATAATATTTTCCTCAAGGGCACTTGAGAGGATTTGAGGTAATATATAAAAGAAGCATAGCACTGAACAAATTGCCAATGAATGGTATATTGCATGCCCTCCAAAGAGCAGTGGAAGGGAAGAGTGAGCTCTTAGCTCTCACAGAGGCTAAAATACTAGTTGCTGGGATAGTACAAATGGAACCCCGACTTGGGCCAGGAATTGAGTGAGTTGATAGCTTAGGCACAGAGTCCTTTGAGTCTACACCATTTGCTGCTAAATTACTATTTCAACTATGTCTCTCTTACTATATCTGTGTACCTTCTACAGAGGCTGACTACTCTTCATTCAGTATCTGTGCCTTTAGGCCTTTGGACAAACAGTTTATCCACCCGTCACCCTCATCCGCTTAATAATAACAGGAGCCCTTCGAACACAGGTCTGTTTGTCTCTGCCTGCATCAAATTATTTGTCTACCATCTAACAATTTACCTATCAGTCCAACCATCCACTCACCAATCTTCCATTCAGCCATCCATTCATCCATCCATCCATCCATCCATCCATCCATCCATCTGTGCATCCATGTACCTATCCATCTATCTCATCTATATTTCATTTGTTCTAGCTCCTCTCCACAGCTTTATCTTTATTTCTCCTGCTCCCATGTGTCCTTTGGAACTCCCTGAAGACACTACTGTCTTGGTGTTTAAAACAGACTGCCCATTATTGTTAACTTAAGTATCTAGTAAGCTGTTTGAAAGTACATAATTTAGTATCTTGTTTCAGTCTTCTTTATATGCCTCAATTGACCTAAAATTACAGTGTAGAGGAGAAAGCGAGTAACATTTATAAAGCACTTGCTTGGTATCAAGCACTGTGCTGGGCACTTTACAAACATTACTTCAGAGAACCCCTTGGGGACAACCCTGTGAGATACCACTTTTCATCATTTTCAGTTGAGGAGCATGAAGCTCAGAGGGGTTAAATATCTTGCCCAAAGACACATCAAGTGGTAGGATTAGATGTGACTGCACTAAGACCATGCACTTCTACTATATCGCACTCTATCCATCTGCACTAGGAATAGCAAACTTATCTTAACTCTCATGCCACAACCATTACCTTCCATGGACACTGCGGGGAGAAGCCCAGAAGGTGTGCCACCTCTCTGCCATTCCCGATCTCCACCGCTCAGTAAATATGGATTGTTTGTCCTACCATCTCGTCCTCATCTCAGGAACAACATGCCTGTAAGCACTGCCTCGATAGTGGGTCATGCCAGGGTGCCAGTCCCTCTCTTGGAACAGTCCTGCCCTTCTGAGATGGCTGGTTCTGTGGCACAGAGCAGAGCAGGTGTGTGATAGTAATGATGATGGATGAATAAATGAATGAATGATTAAATGTATTACAAGGAGGCTCTGTCGGGTCTAACCTATTCAGATTCACTGGAATCTTCTAAAAAATGAAAATGGAGAATGGGCAAACAGAGTTCAGGCAACTTAATATACCACTTGAACTCCCCTCTCTTAGAGTGAAGGCACAGAGGCCACCTGAGGGAACAAGGCACCCGATTGGAGGGCTGCCTGCGCCAACATCATTCTATATGCAAATGCAGGCTTGCCATTTAAAGAGCTCTGCTCCTGAACTCATTAGGTCCTCTAACTCAGACTCCAGTCTCCAGGAGTTTGCATAAGTGGTGTGAATCCCTTAAGAGTTGGGAGGGAATGCCATCTTCCTGATGGATTAATTTATCGGCAAAACGTGGCAGAGAAGTGATTGCAAGGAACTCCTTTCCTTGAGATTTGAAACAGGCACTACTAATTATTAACCAGAGGGCCAAACGCTGAGGTCATGTACTAAGGCAGGATCTGGACTAGCAATGAATGACTTCCACGAGCACAGAAAATACAGGGTGGGGCAGAAGTAGCTTTACATTTGTGAGTCCGTGAAACGCAGAGTTCATTCTTGTATTATGATTTGTTCGTCATTGTGTGATTTTCCATGTGGCCTGTATGTTACACCTTCAAACAAAGAGCACAGAGAGACGCAGAGCAGCTGTGGGGGCTCGCAGCCCTCCCCAGGGGAGAAGGCCTCTCCTTGGCGCCCCTCCCGTGTTCCTGCTGCCGCTTGGAGTAGTCAAGATAGCCCTGCTCTATTCTGGCTTCATAACGGACACTGTCTCAGCCAGGGGGATTCAGGTGAGTTCTTTCTCTCAGTTGGGATATTCCAAAATTAGCTTAGCGTCTTCTGACCCTACCGAGATGCCTGTCGCAGATCAGTTTTCATTCTAAAAGCCCCAGTGTAAGGTTAACTTAACAAATCTAATTGAGGTCAATGAAAATTCACTCAGCACCCACTCAGTGATATGCGCCTTGCTAAAAACTGGAGATAGAGAAATGAACAACGAAGGACATCTGCTTTCAGTGAACTGGCTGCTCAGGAGTACAGGCGGAAGGAGAAATAATCACCACCCAGCACGCTTGGTGTGGTGGTACAGGGGAGAGGGGGATGCGGGGATGCGGATGCTATTAGAGTGTACGGGATGGCCTTCTAGCTCTCTCTGGAGAAGTCTGGTTATAGCTCCCAGAAGACAGGGTTGTTGATGAAAGTACGGGACGATGAGCGAATTTCAGAGGGGTGGGGATAACATTTCAGGTGGAAGACACAGTGTGAGCAAGGTCATGCAGGATGCCCGAAGAGGTCATTGTGAGAAAGTCACCCCCAAGAAGCATCATGGTGAATGATGAGGCTGGAGAATGAGGGAGGGGACAAGTCAGAGGTGGGCCTTCTTGGCTAACAAGCAGTGATTGAGAGCTCTAAAGGATTTTACACAGGGTAGCTAAGCATTTGGATTTATGTTTCATTCCTGGAGGCACGATGGAGGAAGGATTGGAGGTGGTGAAACAGGAGGTAAGATGATTGTTTTGTGATAATAATCTAGGAAAGAGACAATGAAGTCATTACCTTAGGAATGGAGAGGAGGTGACAAATTTGGGATATACCAACAGGTCTGATTTTAGAGGCAAGTAGAGAAAGGGAGAGGGAGGACCCTGGAATAATTTCAGAGTCCAGCTTGGACAGGCAGGTGGAGGATGCTGTTGTCCATTGAAATAGAGATGAAGGGGGTAGGCCTGGGGAAGGTACAGAGGTGGGTGGGGGAGGCAGGGTGTGAGGGGCTGAGGTCTAGCTCTCTGAATTTGAGGTGCCTGAGCGTCATTTATCATGGGTTGTCCAGCAGACTGTTAGTATCACTTAGGACTAGGGACATAGATTTCAGGGTCTTTAACAGGAAGAAACCAACAACAACAACTGTTGAAATGGTGTCTGAATGAGGTTATTCTGAAAGAATACCGATCGTGATAAGAACAGTAGGAGTAGGGACTTGTTAGGAAAAATAAAGGAAGAGGCACCCACAAAGATGTTAGACTGCTAGAAAGAAAATGTAAAAGCCAGTGCTATCCTCAGAAGCTACTGGTCTAGAGCATTCGAGGAGCGAAGGCTCAGGGTCAGTGCAGCACCAGCAAGGTGAGGACTGCGGCTCGCTCACTGGGACAGGCCACAGAGTGGCAATTAGGGGCCAGAGCCAGAGCTCAGGCAAGGGGAACCAGGTGACCAGGGTGTGAGATGCTAATGAGAGGTTCACGGCAGGGGCAATGTTAAGAATCTTGGCTGAGAAGGGAAGAAGGGAGAGAACACTAGCTAATGGAGGCATGTGTCCACAGGGAAGTTTTGTTGTTTGTTCAGGATGAAAGAGTCCTAGCAGATTTATAGGTTGAGAGGAAATACCTGGTAGAGATGAAAGGAGTTAAGGAAAAAATTGACAGAGGGGATACTTGATAGAGTACCTTCCTAAGGATGCAAGAGAAGGGATTGAGAGTGGGGAGAAGGGGAGGCCTCCGAAAGGGAAAACACCTCCTTTTCTGGCAGAGGGAAGGGGGTGAGGATCCTATAGAGTCCAATAATGTCAGAGAAGTGTGACACAGTGTTTAAACCATGAATCGGGCAGATATGGATCCAAATGCTCACTCTGCCGCTTAGTAGCTTTGTGAGCTGAGAAATTCACCTAACTTCCCAGCTTTGTTTACCTCACCTGTATAGGAAGCTAGTGGTACCTCTCTTGTAGGTTATCAGTGGATGAGATCAGGTATGTAAAGCATTTAGCATGGTCCTGACATGTAGCAAGTACTCAGTAAATTACCCTGTTTGCATTGTTTTTTAATCATTGGTTTTATCACCATGCAGTTTCAACTGTGGACTCAGATAAGCTACTGTGGTTTCCAACCAGCATGCCTCTACACCATGGCCAACAACTTGCTACCAGAGAAAGTGTTTTGAATTCTAAATAACTTTCTTACAACTCTTTTAAAACAAAATTGTTTTCTTAAATAAGGACTGCACCCTATAACATATATTATAATATATGTATAATGTTATATATTATATACATGTGTTAAATTGGATATTACACACATACTATACATATACACATATTAAATACATAGTATATTATAGTACACATACGTAAAAAATACTGTTGAGGTATTTTCTTGTTATTTTTTTCCTGTTAACTTTCTAGCTGCTTCATTCTTATAAGTCTGAATTTTTAATGAAACACTGCCCTGTAAGGATTTTAACTATGTTTCTCTTGCATTTGCTTTAAACCTGTTTTTGAAAAGCTTCCAGATAGGTTTTTCCAAAATGGAAAATAATAGAACGTGGAAACTCACTGGGGAGGTTATTCATCAGAGCAGAGCCTTTTGCGGGGTTGGTTTCACATCATTCTGAGGAGTCACCACGTTGTGGGTGAACCAGGCCAGACCCAGACTACATTTCCATAGAGCGCTCCAGTCGGAGCCTTCGATCTTTGGCATCTTTTTTCTTCTCCCTTTTGTTTCTTCTTTTCTTCTGTCTTTTTTCTTTCCCACAAGAGCAAATTCCAAAGCCGAATACAGCACTATACTTATGGAAATTAAACAATAAACCTTTCAGCAATCGCCTCGGAGGAAGTCTCCCAAGTGTGTATAGGTCACCGTTGCTGATCGTTATCACGACTTGTGCATTTCACTCCTTCTGTGCACGAGTCAGGCGCCTGCTGTCTGCACTGAGAGAGAGGAAGAGACAGGCTTCCCCCCTTCAAAGACTCTCACAGACAAGAGCTTTGGGATTTAAATTGTGATTTATCCAGGGTCACAAATCTGGTAAGGGTATGACCTACAACTTCAATATAGGGTTTCTGGGTCTAAGTGCAGGGCCATTTCCAGCACACCACCGTGGGTCCTTAATGAGAAACATGGTCTTTGGAATGGGATTTATAAACGTTGGCAAGCATAATATGCAATCCATTTTCTCAGCTAAGAACATTCTCTTTCATTACTTTCCATTCTACTTAGAAATGACCCCTTCCTCTTTTCCACTCCCAGTTAAGCTGTTTGCTTTGTCTACAGACTACTTAATTATGTATGTTGAGCCACATCTTGGTTACGGGTCCCATCATTTTATTTGGGGTTGGGGGTGAGGATTTCAATGCAAATTGAGAAGGGATGACATGTAGAATAAGACATGCTTTTATGTCTTCTAGAGTAAGAAACGTGATGTTTTACTGTAACAAAAAACAGGATGTGAAGGGTCTTAATCATGCTGTTCAGTCCCTGTCTCTGGTGTCATTATCACCAACTATTTTACAGATGAGAAAACCAAGGTCTATGTACACAGCCTTCTACTCACTACATGCAAGTTACACAGAGCGTGGCCTTACATCCACGTAGTTGATAAATGGGGTAAGAATTCATAGAAGTGGCATAGACCAATTATTTTTAATTGTGTTTCAAGGTGTGCTAGGAATTTGAGGGAAGTATATTAAAGTCCTTTCTGGAAATTACAGCAGTTGAGCCTAAGACCCTCCTCCCAGATGGAAAAGTATGCTTGGGCTAGAAGATGACAAACAACTGTCTGTCCCTCATTTCTTTGGTGATAAAGGAATTGAGAGATGTGAAACATTCTGACTGCAAGTATTGGGCAAAACTGGGGAAGAAACCTGAGGTTAGATCATTTTTTTCTGACATACGGAGAAAAAGTTAACAGAAAAACCATTGTTGTTAAAGAAAATGGGCCCTGGCCAGATGGCTCTGTTGGTTGGAGCGTTGTCCCAGACACCAAAAAGTTGTGGGTTTGATTCTTGGTCAGGGCATATACCTAGGTTGCTGGTTCAATTCCTGGTCGGGGAGTGTCTGGGAGGCCATGAATTGATGTTTCTTTCATATCAATGTTTCCCTCTCTCTCCCTTCCTCCCTCTCTAAAAATAATCAACAAACCTATACTCAGGTGAGAATTAAAAAAAGAGAAGAAAGGGTAATCTGAATTCTAGTCCCAGTTCTGTTTCAAACCCTCAGCTTCCTCCTCAGTGTGAAACAGTCACCAATCCTTATCCTTCGTGTCTTTATAGGATGATTTGGAGAACCAAGCGAATGATCACATGGAAGGGATCTTGTTATATCTTAAGAATGTAGAACCCATGGCAAATTCTAGAGTAAAAGGAGTGGCCAGCTGGGAGTGATGTGAGCAATAAGGAAGTGAGGAAATACAGCGCTGTAAGGCTCCGAACTGGTTCTAGAAAACAAAGGTGGAAGTCGAAAGGCCTCATGTGTGGGTGAGATTGGGGCCACAGCCACATTAATAAAGCTCTATCACATGGCAGGCAAGTACCCAGCTTTGGAAAGGCCTCCTGCACACACATTCTCACCCAGCATCCCGCCACTTACTTGCTTTGGGGTCTTGAGCAAGTCATTAACCAGTAGGCTTTTGTTTCCTTATCTGTAAAGTGAAGATAATCCTATTTCCCTCATGGAATTGTGGTGAGGATTGAATAAACTAGTCTTTGTGAGGTGCCCAGTACAAGCATGTGCTCAGCTGAAGAGCGTGGGCTTTGGAGCCAGAATGCCTGGGCTCAAATCGTCTTCGGTTACTTTCTAGCCAAACCATATCGGTCAAGTTACAGAGGTTCTCTGTGCCCCATTTCCCCTCTCTAACAAGGGGACAAGAGGGTAACCAGCCTCACAGGTAGCTGAGCACCAGAGGAGTCAGTCTGCATAAATACTTGGTGCCTGGCATATAGTAAGCTCTCAATAAATGGGAATGTTTACATAATCGCGTTTATCATAATGATTACTAGTGAATGTACACTGAGCCTGAGTCAGAACCCTCACATATTTTCAGACCTGAACAAAACCTAAAGAGGCAGCAACCCGCAGAACCCGCACGGCAGTTTGCTCTGTGACACTCCGAGTGCATATTATTGCTCTTGAACAAACAGAGTCTGTTTCTGAGTTTGAACATCAATGGACTTGAAACACACATTAGGATAATCTCTTAGCCATGTCCTATAAATATTCATTGTGGTTTAAACCCCTGTCACAATGAAGGAGCCCAACAAGCATTTCTTGGGCTGCTGGGCCTCCTGGTGCCAGGGCAACCAGGGGGCCTGGAGATGCTGCTGGGAGGAGCCAGGGCCTCACAGGGAGAGATGGCTCAGCACAGTCACTCTGCCTGCCCCACCCCCACCACTCACGACCATTCCTCTCCTCCCATGGGGTATATCGAGCTACAGCTTTGTTCATTTTGCTTCCCCAGTACCTAGCACAAGTCTTGGCATGCAGTATGCTCTACAAATGTTTGTTTTTAAAATATTTTTATTTATTTATTTTTAGAGAGAAGGGAAGGGAGGGAGTGAGGGAGGAAGAGAAACATTGATGTGTGGGAGATACACTGATCTGTTGCCTCTCGCACACCCCAGCCCCGGACCTGGCATGCAACCCAGGCATGTGCCCTGATCTGGAATCAAACCAACAACCTATCAAGCTTGCAGGCCAGTGCTCAATCCACTGAGCCACCCTAGCCAGGGAAAAGTTCATTGTATTAATGAGTGAAGCATTTAGTGGGATGAGGAATAGACACTCTCCTTGACTATTGGTCCGGGGAGGAAGTGATCCCATAACCCCTGGCTTGTGCTTGGAGGCACCCTAGATGTTCAGTGATGACCAGAAGGAAAGGAAAGAGTGATTCCGGAGGATGGTAACTAGAGATGTCAGAAACCGATAATGCAAGGTCCTAGGGGTCTTTCCAAACTTGGGATCAACTCATTGGATCCTGATACTCAGAATGAAGCAGAGGTCCCCAGGGAGACAGCCAACAGAGGGCATGTTCACAGGATGTGCAGGGGGCATGAGGAGGGGACAAGACTGTGCACTTTCAGGGCTGCTTCTCCTCCAGATGTGAATTAGGGCAGGCCCCAGTGCAAGCAGAGACTGGAAAGCTCAGTAGCAAGCATGTGCTGAATTCCTACTCTGTGCCAAGAACTAAGTGCTATTCATACATTATCTCATTTAATTCGATCCCCTTTTAACGTCCATGTTATAGATGAGGAAAATAACTGCCAAGAGATTAAACATTTTTCTTACATTGCATAGCTGCAAACCAACCAAGATTCAAATTCAGGCTCATTTGACTTCAAAGGCCATGGGAGTTTTCAAGCGTCTTGGTTCCAGGTTTGTGTCCTGGGCAATTAAGGTAAGGAGGGATTAGGAGGGAAGGCTGCAGCGGGACAGACACATAATCTAGGCAGATATCAAGGCTAGGGCCCCAGCCCCAGATGCTAAACCCCAGCTGCTAAATCCCAGCTGCCGGAGGGGTTCTTCCTAGTGAGTACTGTACTCTGAATCGTCTTGGCTCAGGGACTGGGCTCAGGTGAACCTGCAGCTGACAGGGATCGGGGACTCACATATGGTACCTGGAAACCCAATCACACAGTCCTAGTCTTCATGTCTGGTAGGCAGGGCTTGCTGTTCTTGTTTGCTGGCTGCTTGATTCAATCTCTGCTTCCCCATCCATAAAAAGACACCTTACAAGGAAGAAGAGGAAGAGGAGGTGAAATGCACTAATTAGAGGTTGCCAGAGATCCCTTCCTAGATTTACATAAATGAATGAAACTTCTGGCCTCATTACAGGGTCTTCACCATGTGATCACAGGGCTGGAAGAGAACAGGGGGCAGGGTGAAGAAAGGCAGAGGAGCTGAGGGGCGTTAAGAATTATTCTTGCAAAGGGCTCTGTGATCATATGCAAATTTCTTAACCTCTCTGGGCTTTAGTCAAACAATCTGTGAAAAGGAATCACAGACATAAATGAAAATGAAGCTCTTTGAACCTGATGAAGAGGTAACATAAATGTTGAATAGTATTAATAAGTCTTTTAAATTGATAATCAGAAACCTATGTCTAGTAAGTTTCCAAAACGCTTTCATGTACATTGCCCTAGATCAATCACCCAACAACCCTGTGATTAGATTGGGCCTTGCTGCTTAACCCCATTCTGCAGACTGTGAAACAAAGGCTGGAAGAGGAGAGGATACATTTTGTTCAAGGCCAGAAAGATGAAGGAGGTGAAACTGGACACTAGAGAATTGGTGTCACAAGATGCAGACAATGCCTGTGGAGCCAGATACAGCTATCGCCTGAGATAAGTTCTATCAGAGTGATAACGCTGTCACATGTTGCCATGTCTGCTGTAGAAATACCAAAGCAGAGCTGTAGAGGTTAAGAAACTAGCACAAGAAGGGAGTACTGGGGCTGAGATATGAAGCTAAGACCGTCCGACCCCCAAAAGCCCTATGTTTATTCCTGGCCCCAGATTATGAGTTATTCCTTCCTCTAAGCAGTCATTTTTAAGTTCTTTCATGCACCAAATTCGGATCTAGACACCGGGGAAACAATGTACAGGATCCCTGCTCTCATGAACCTTATGTGCTGACAATAAAGAAGTAAAACTGTATGTTGGGTGGCACCATGGGTTAAACTGGGCCCTACCCCACCCCCAAAAATACGTTGAAGTCTCAACCCCCAGTACCTCAGAATGCAAACTTATTTGGACTCGGGGCTGTTGCAGATGTAACTAAGTTCAGATGAGGTCATGCTGGAGTAGGGTGGGCCCTTAATCCAATGATTGCTACCCTTATAAGAAGACAGAGACACGCCGGGAAAGACGGCCATTTGAGGACACGTGCAGACTGAAGTGATGCATTTAGAGGCCAAGGAACAGGAAGGCTCGCTGGCAAACACCAGAAGCTAGGAAGAGGCCAGGGAGGATTCTCCTGTATAGATTTCAGAGGGATCGCGGCCCTGCCCACACCTGGATTTCAGACTTCAGGCCTCCGGGACCGTCAGACATTTCTGCTGTTTTAAGTCACTCGGTGATGTATTAGTGTGGCAGCCTCCGGAAGCTGATACAGGTGGTAATTTACATGTACCTAGAGCAATGAAACAAACAACAACAAATTTTTTTTTAATTAAAAGTAACAGGCCTGCTTGTTTTGGTTTTGTTTGTCTTTGAGCTGGGGTGAAGGTTGCCAAAGACACGAACTTGGTGACTTTTTGCTCTGTATGAGCAATATACTTACAGGGCCCGCCTGCGGCCCATTTGCCTTGCAGCGTCTCTTGCTCACAGCGCAAGCTCCTCTACTGTGGCTGCTGCCCAGCTCACCTCTCCGTGAACTTGACTGGAAAAGGTTTACTAAGCAAATTAATAATGTAAAGGAGGTTGCAGCTAGCACCTTCCATGCAGGGGCAGTGGTGAAGGCCTACTGCACAGTAATTGTTAGCATACAAATGGACGCTGCAGCTGCAAATGAGTCTGTGATGCTCCGGAAAGCAGGCCATCAGGGCCACTGACAGAGGACACCTGATGCCTGTTGGGACCTGTCTTGCTGTTATACGAGTAAGAGCAAATCCACAAAGTACTTTATAACTTATACTGTGTGTTTCACACTAGGCTTTTCATTTCCTCTTCACCATCACCCAGGATAGCACTTGTTAGGAAGGCTTCCATTGTACACAGAAGAAAACTGAAGCTTTGAGAGGTTGGGACACTTGTCATAGACTCGGAGAATGCCAGCAAGGGACCGCCACCCCAGAACTTCTGCCTGTGGATCTGGTGTGTGGCTGGAAGCCTCGCAAAACAAAATATCTTTCTAAAATTCAGTTGTTGGCCCTGGCTGGGTAACTCAGTTGGGTAGAGCGTCGTCCCAATACACCAAGGTTGCGGGTTCGATTTCCAGTAAGGGCACATACAAGGAGCAGTCAGCGTATAAATGAGTGGAAACAACAGATCGATGTTTCTCCATCTCTCCCCCTCTCTCTCTCTCTCTCTCACTCAAATCAATAAGTAAAAAGATAAAATTCAGTTGTTTATAAGCCGTTTAATATCTAAACTTCAGTTGATTACTGAACACTAAGGAAACACTGTATCATTTATTTCTCATGATAGCCTATAAAGTAGGTATTGTTATTCCCATAAAGAAATAGAGGCTCACAGAGTTTACCTGGCTTTTCTAAAACCACATGTAGGTCATTGCACCAAGATTCAAACCGAGCCAGGGCAGATCCCCCCATATGTTAATCCGCTCCAGCAAGAGGGATGGCTGGTCCAAGCCGGGAAGCCTGGGCTCCACCGTGACCTGCTGAGCCAGCATTTCTGAAGGTGGACCCTGGATTCTGTGAGCTCCCTGGTGCTCTGATGCTGCTGCTCTCTGGAGAACACCGTTTTCCCTCTTCTTTAATCCAGATAAGGGCTCCCTGACTCTCCCTTCCTTAGGGTCCTTAGGTGAGCTGCTAATGGCTCCCCAAATAGCAAACAAAATGCACACTGGGCAGCTCTGAGTCAGTGCTTCTTCATGTAAGAACAACACGAGGGTGTCTCAGTTGGGTTCCTCAGAGGTGTCACCTCCTACCACCACTCGCAGGCAGCCAGGGGACCCACGTTTCTGTCAGGGAAGGGACAGCACCCTCTGGTCCCCCATTCTGGCATTTCCATTTATCACGCAAATGAAAGGAATTAGGTCATGTCAGGGACTTGCACATTAAAACTGTGCCAGAAGGTTCTTCCAGCACCAGAGTGGGGCTGTGCTGAAGATTCTTCAGATGTTTTTGTCTTTGAATTTTCCATCAAATCAAGGGGCTCCTGGTGCCAGGCTTCTTTGGCATGAGGAATGTCCGTGGCCCCGGTCTTTTGGAACTGCACTGATGGTTCACAGCAAGACCTCAGCTTCTGGCTCTACTGAATCCAGACAGGAGACCACTAAGTTCTCGCCATATGAGTTCATGAGAAAAGCTGCATGGCCCTTGGGTTAGAGGTTTGCCTGGGTTAAATCTCACTAATATCGTGCAGGGCACTGTTCCAGGCTGGATACTTATCTTCATAGAACTTATCTTCCTGGGGCTCATGCCTGGACTTTGGCACTAATAAGCTAGGGGACATTGGGCAAGTCCCTTGGCCATCTGAGCCCTTCTCGCTGTGGTTAACACTGTGCAGCTGCTCAGTACACACTACATATGCTTGAATAAGTCAACACATGCTCACCAGTAGGTGGATACATTAGGGATATAGATGAATAGTCAAAGGCCAATATTATACTTAATTTTTTAATTCAGTTACACATTCGCTCATCGCACATGCATTTGCTTCTGGTAGGAGGGTTTGTGTGGATTTGCATCTGTCCCTTCCCTTGAGCATGGGACTAAATTTCTGACTCCATTCCTACTTCTCTGAAGCGAGACCGTCAGCATTTGCTGCTGCTGCTGAATCACTGCCTGAATAAATGAATAATTTGCCATGGAATTAGTTGGTCTTCATTCAAAGCTCCAGCTCCCTTTGATGGGTCAGATTTACCAGAATGAAGAAAAAGTCAGCACTCCCAAGAGGCAGGTGGCTACATGGCCACTGTCATATTCAAAGACCTCTCACAGTGTTTTAGACATGACCTCAAGGCCGGGCCCACCTGAAATCCACATACTACTCCTTATTTCAATAAGGAATAACTAGGTGGTTAATAAATTCAAGCAAGCTAGCAACTAGGAGAGAGCCGAAATTCAGAATATTTGTTTTGTTTTCAGTAGTTTTGTTCCCTTTACCTGACTGTAGTGTTGACTGCTCTTTGAATGCTGGAAAGGGCTTTAAAAACAGACTCACTGGGGTTCAGATCTTACCCTGTCTCTTACTGGCCTTCCGACCCCGAGAGGGCGCTGACGTAACTCTATTCTCCCACTAAGGCTGCTCTGAGTATAAACTGAGGGGGGAGACTATAAAAGCCCTTGGTAAACTACAGCCTTATATAGATCTAATTAACATGGCTATTTTTGTTCCTCTAGTTCTATTTTCTTCTCCTAATAATTACAGAATCTTGAGTTTGGAAGAGAGTAGAGCCATGGGCCTTCTCGTCAGAATCCATTAGAAAGCTTGTTAAAACACAGGCTCCCTCTGGGCCACTGAATCAGACCTGGGATCGGGGACAGGGAACCTGTGGTTCACAACGTAGGCTGGTTCGAGAAAAGCTGATCTAGTCCTTTAACATTCGCAGCCTCTGCAACATCCGGGTGAAGTGGTGTTCTCATCATATAAACAACGCCGATGAAGAGAAAGAGAGCTGGAAAGTGCACAGGTTTTTTATTATGCTCTGTGAAGAACACAGGGCCACCGAAGGAAAGCACCGGGGTCAGTCAAAAGTTAGAGAGAGAGAGGGGCAGACATGGGCAAGGGCCTTTATTGTGGTTTCTGAAGGAAGGAACGAGCGAGGCAGGGCAAGCAGGTGTAGGGTTGGATAGTTTGAAGGATTTCAGCAGTCTCTGGGGCATAAGTCTCTAGTTGTCTGGCACCTGGCTCTGGAGGGACTAAGTCAGGTGGACAGTGAGAGCCCACTGGCTCTCATGGAGAGTATGGGCTTAACTGGTTATTCAAGGAGAACTGAGCAGGCTCTAGCTAAGGCCTCTCAACTAGGTCAAGACAAGCACTTTACACCCTTTAGGATGGTTACCCTAAAAAAGAAAAAGAAACAAACAAAATAGGTAATAACAAGTACCGACAAGAATACAGAGAAATTAGAATGCTTGTACGCTGTTGGTAGGGATATAAAATGGTGCAGCCACAATAGGAAACAGCATTGTGGTTCCTCCAAAAGTTAAAAACAGAATTCCTATGTGAGGTCTCTCCAGATAAAGTCTAACCATTGTTAATATAACGAGAAGAGTTTGTGTGACATTCATGTAACCTGGCAGCCAAGGAGAGTGGACTGGAATGCACATGTGTGAACAATGACAACTTCACTGTAGGGGCAGTCGTGGGAGCAGTAGATGCCATGGAGTGAGCATGTGTACTGAGTGGCCATCTCATTGAAAATGACTGAGCAAATAGAGCGATGAATCTACATTAAATTTTGCATTAAGTTTGAACATTCCTCCAGGGAAACTACTCAGATGGTTCAGAAGGCCACAGCTATGGGCAACTGATGATTGGCAGCTTCATCATGACAACGCGCCCACTCATGCATCACATCTCGTGAAGAGGTTTTTGGGGAAACATCAAATCACCCAGGTGACTCCACCCCACTACAGCCCAGATTTGGTGTCCTGAAACTTCAGGCTTTTCCCAAAAAAACTAAAATCACCTTTGAAAGGGAAGAGCTTTCAGACCATTGATGAGTTTCAGGAAAATACCATGGGGGCAACTAATGGCGATTCGCAGAACTGTGTGAAGTCCTAAGGTGCCTACTTTGAAGGGGACTTTTTTTTAGGCAATATTTTGTCCTATGTACAACGTTTCTTGCATCTTGTAACTTCTTCAAATAAATGTTTCTATTTTTCATATTACATGGTGGATACTTTCTAGATAGACCTCGTACAATCCAGCAATTCCACTTCTAGGTGTATACTGGAAAGAATTGAAAGCAGAGTATCAAAGACATACCTATTTATCCATGTTGATAGCAGCATGATTCATAATAATCAAAAGATGGTAGCAATCCACGTACCCATCGGTGGATGGCTGGATAAGCAAAATGGATATATACATGCAACAGAATATTACTCGGCCTTAAAAAGGAAGGAAATTCTGACACATGCTACAACATGGATGAATCTTGAGGGTATTATCCTCAGTGAAATGAGCCAGTCACTAAAGCACAAACGCTATATGGTTCCACTAATATGAATCACTTAAAGAGCAGTCAAATTCATAGAAAAAGATAGTACAATGGTGATTGCCAGAGGCTAAGGGGAATGCGGAATATGGATTTGAGGTTTAGTAGGTAAAGAGTTTTAGTTTTACTAAATAAAGAGAGTTCTGGAGATTGGTTATACAACATTGTGAATGTATTTAACATTACTGAATTGTACACTTAAAAATGATTAAGATGGTAAATTTATGTTACATATATTTTACTACAATATTTAAAAAAATTTTAAAAACTGGGTCAGACAGCCCACACACTCACTATTCCAAGTGGCTATTCCATCTCTGCTTGCGTAACTCCAGGAAGACAGAACTCACTGACTCATCGGGCAACCCCGGCCCTCTGACTGTGAGAACCTTCTGCCTGATATTCACCTAACACCTGTCTTCCTGCAGCTTCTCTTCCTTACCCCTAGTTTCCCTTAAGGGCCACATACACTAAGCCTTGTCCTTCTTCTGCAAGATGCCAACCCTTCCAGCATTTGAAGCCAGGATCCTCTCCCTTCTTGGGCTTTCTGATTGGTCTTTGTTTGTCAGGGATTCACATCCCCTCTCCTCTTTTGCCCTTTGTCTGAGCAGGAGAGGGTAGTGGTTTGAGAAGATGCTCGGGCCGTATAGGGAGTAGCCATGAAATCTGAACCAATGATAATAACCACAGCTACTAATCGATAGGCATTAGTTATAAGTCAACCAAGTATTTACAAGATGTTACAAGAAGTTACAAGATTCAAGAAACTGGTGCTTTACAGCCAACTCACCTCATCTGCGTAACAATCCTATGATGTGGGTATTATTGTGCCTAATTTGCAAATGGCTTCATTGAGGTTCAGTGGAGTGAAGATACTTGCTAGGGTCATGCAGCCAGGAGCTGCATACCCCAGGAGCTGGCATTAGAGCACAGGGCTGCCTAAGTTCAGATCAGGGTGCTTTCTTTCCATTTCCTGATGTAATGTCCCCAGGTCATGATTGAGAAAACCAGTTTCTAAAAGCCAAAGCAAAGAGGTGCCTACCAGTCTGTACGGCCCACTCTGCGGAGTGGGCGTCGTCTGCAGAGATGCCTCCGAGACTCGAATACCTGCTCGTTTTATCTCTAATGCTGATGGAACTCATTGTCAAACAACCAGGCATATTTTTGTCACTTTAAGAAATCAAGGCAATTTCTGCACTTGACAAAGGTAAAATCTTTTAAAGCTTTGGAGGATTGTGAAAGGGAATTAAAAAAAAAGACATTAATAGAACGACATATTTTTAGTGTAACACTTCAGAGAAAACTCTGGGGGAACAAAATATAAAATGAACGACCTAAATATATTTTTTTACACTGTGAGCTTCAAAGGAGTGGGTTGTGCTGGATATCTGAGTTCCCCAAATCTGTAAAGGATTTGAATACAATGGGAACTCTCTGGTAAACTGCACCTGCCTGAATGCTTGGTTGACTATTTTTGAGCTGAGTGACGGTGAGCAAAATACTAAGTCTTGCTGGTTTTCAGCTTCATAATCTGTAAAGTAAGAAAGGTGGTACTAACCTCACAGAATTGTGGTGAGATTTATAGAAAACTGATATATATATGTAATTTATATCGAATACTTCTTGTATTTAATGTAACATATATTACATGTAACAGTAAATATATTGTACTTAATATTTCTATGAAATCAATTACATTTGATGAAATGAATGGAAAGCACAATACCTGATAGACATGTTACCAGGGAAAATGAAAATGTTTTCCTTTCATTGATTGGCAGGGCTTTTATTTAAAAATTGAGCAAATGGAAGTCATTTAGGAAGACTATTAAAATATCTTCTGCCACTTCTGCTGTGTTTCCAAGAACACGATGAATATCCATTCCGCAGTAGAAACCTCCTCTTTCAGGGCACTGTGTAGGGGAACCTGGCTGGGGCGCCATCGGCATCAGGAGAGTGGGAGGGACCCTGCTTCTGGCTCCACCACAGGGGCCGGGGCCGCCCCGATGGCCATGCTAATGCCTGCCTTCCTTACTAATAGGATTCTGACCTTGTTTAGATGATCGGTGGCAATTTGCTGAGGGACTGTGGGCTCAGCTCAGGGGATGAATCGTCACTGGTCAAAGCCAACCACGGCGGTCTTATTCTTTTTTCCAGGTGACTGCTTTAGCAGTGGGCCCGTGACCTAGTCTGGCCACTCAGACAAAAGGAGGGCTTTAAGAAATGGTTTTCCTTTCTGATGAAAATCCCTTTTCCTCCCTGACTCACTGTGTGTGGTGGAATGTGAGGGTAGGATACCTGAAGCAGGACAGCCTTCTTGTGACCTTGAGGGGGACAACCAAGAGGACTGGAAAAGTGAACTCAGAGTGCTGAACTTATCCAGCCGCGGAGCTAACAGCCCTCAGAACTGCCCATTCTGTAATTCTGGTTATGTGACATATAAAACCCCAATGTTTCCAGCTACTTTGACCAGGTTATCTGTTACCAACAGCTAAAAGAATCCTAAAGGATACAGACAGAAATTCCTTCTGTAACCCTTTCTGGGCCTCAGTTTCTTCTTGTATTAAATGACAAGGTTGGATTCGATTCATGTTGGCTAATGAGTAGCCCCTGGGCCAGATTCAGCCCGGCAGTTGTGCCGGGGTTTCCCTATGCATCATACGAATCAAACACACTGGGAAAGCGTGACTCCTGTGCTTCCTGAAACTTTTCTAACTGCCTCTAGCCTCGTGGGATAGTGGTGAAAATTTGAAGTTTGTCAGTTAATCCTATCCCCACCTTTTCTGGGGTGATGGGTCTCTGGACATCTTGGTTCTTCTCTAAATTCTCAGGTTGGGGATGAAGGAGTGGGGCTTACGTGCCCTACGTGGTTTCCTCTAGATCTGTTGTAGAAACGCAGGGCTGGTTGTGACTTTAAACCCTGCATGGTGTCTGCTAAGATGGAGCAGTCTCTCTGGTTCTTTGGAATACTGTGCTGCTTCCACAGCTGACACCTTTGGTCCTAGACATAGTCCCTGTATTTCACAACCTCTAGTACAAGGTCTTTTTCCAGTTGTCTCTCTTGGACACCTCCACATTTCCTCCCTGGGATATCCAGGGTATGAACAGGCACTGGGGAAGCGGGAATACTACTCAGAACTATTATCACAGACGCCTCTATCCATACGTATACTGTGCTCTCCTATGGGACACAGCACCAAGCCGAAGGCAGAGCTTTTTGTAGATCCTTGTAGTTTCTCTCGAGCAATGCCCAGAGGAGTGGGCTCTGGCACCCTGTGTTCCTAGGTCCCCTCGCGTCTGTCTGGATCTCTCCATCACCAGTCTCCCAACTCCTTGTCAAGATACGGTACGCAGCAGGAGGTAGAGTTGAACGATTAATAAGAATCCTGTTGTTTATCAACTTCCTCCTTCCAACACTCCCCCAGGACAAAGGGCCCAAGTTTTTCCTGTCTTTCTCCTGACTGGAAGAAACTTCCTCTATATCAAATCCTCCTCCATTAGGACTCCTAGTTTAATGGCAGACAGGTAAGAGAAACCTCTGAACGAGAGACAACATAAATCAAGAGAACTTTAAAAATTATGTCATGACACTATATTTAAAATCATTCTTAGTTTGTTGCCAATATTTAAAAAATTACAAGTTTCTATATACAAATCCAGGTTTCTATCCGCTCTTGAAAACTTAGAAGCTCTGGCAACATGAAACTCACATTCTTTCATGGCATATTATCTGGCTCAAGCTAAGTAGAGTCTCCCTCCCCTAAGCAGTGCATGCACTGTCTGGTTATCCTCGGGCTGGACGCCCCCTCTTTGCCTTGGGCCTTGACTACACCCAGTTCATCCACCTACATTCTCTTTCTAGTCCCTGAGACATTTAATTTTCTAAGTTCCATTCCTCTTACACAGCTCTGGAGGCCTACGGTCAACACCTCTCTCACGCCTCCCTCCATGTCTTGTGCCATGCTAAGCACAACCAGCAGCTATAACATACCACAGCCTGACAAAAGTATGATTAGTGCATAAACACAGAATGTGTTACAGGTAATTATATAATCCAGTCAAGTATGTACAACTAATATTGTAAAATAAAAAGAAAGCCTTCAAAAAACCTTCTAAGAGTGTCTGAGCGTGTCATTTCACTTCCACCTTTGACTCAGCCATGGGACTGTGGAAAGGTTATGTGAACCAAATGGACTCTATTTCCGCAGCTGTGGGATGGGCGGGGCAGGACTAATTCCCGGGCTCTGAAAGTACATGAGTTCAGCCCAACAAGCATAGATCCTGACCCAAGCAGTTTGAGGGGGTCTCACCTTTAGGGAGTTTCTGATCTAGTTGGAGAAACATAGCAAAAGCAGGCAGCATGGGAAGCATCACAAAACATGCGGAGATCACAGAGTTCCAGGGCCAATGCTCAGCATCACAGGGTCTTGGAGTCAGAAGGAGCCTTAGAGCCTCTTCTCTCCCCACCAGTATCTTCACCCAACCACCCCCTCTTTTCTGGAAATACAATTCAGCTTCATCCTTCCCTCTCCTGAAGCCCTGAAGTCTGGGTGAGTTACTGCCCCCCACAGGGTTCCTGCAGTTCTGCACAGTCACCCTTTATTTGTCCCCTGTTGTGCTATGACTTTTGAGGGCTGGGATTGGAATAAATACATTTTTCTTTTTCTATCCCTGGACCTCCTCCCCATTATTTTGGTACAAACCCCCTTCTCCTTGAGAGAACTATGCCATCACCCCATTCCATGCAGTCCTGGTGAAATGGCTGGTAAAGATTTCTATCACATATACATACATTCTCCCTCTGGTGGGCAAGTAAAATTAGGTCAGATTCTTTCTCCAGGGAATTTAAGTCTTCAGGGAAGTGGCATGCCGTGCCATAATATTGAAAGCGTTTGAACCATCTCACTCTTTCAGCAGAGTCTATTTGTTCCTGCTTCTGAGACCCAGGGGCCTGTCCTTATTCGGTGTCCCCTCCCCGGGGGCTTCCTCAACTCTGCAATCTCCATGCTCATTAGTTTGCTTGTTTGTTTGTTTATTAAAGTTAGAGTCACTGCTGCCCGTTGCTTAAAATCAAGGATCCTAACTGTTTCAGGGATCAAATCTCTTTGAACTTTGGTGTTTATCATAGAATATGGCATGGGCGGCCCTGGCCAGGTGGCTCAGTAGGTTGGAGTGGCATCCCATGCACCGTCAGGTTGTGGGTTTGATCCCTGGCTGGGGCTCATGCAGAAGCAACCAATGTTTCTCTCTCGCAGCGATATTTCTCTCTCTCTCTCCCTCTCTCTCTCTCTCTCCCTCTTTCCCCCTTCCTCTCTCTCTAAAATAAATAAAAACCATATCCTCAGGTGAGGATTAAAAAAAAAAAGAATATGGCATGTGGTGAGCTCTGGGGACAAAATATTAAATGTTGGCTAAGTAAATAAACTCCCCAGCGATACCAGCATCCATTATATGGCTCTGACAGGTGACCGTCTCTCCTCTTTCTACTAGGTCATGAACAATGATGATGGAGAGCTCAGTACCTCACGAGGCAGCTCAGGCTATTCGGAAAATTTTCCAAAATGAATTCCATCACACCTCCTAAATTGTTAGAAAGTTCTTAAATGATTTAAAATCTCACTTAACCTTCCCTTCCCCCAGCTATTCCTTGTTTTTCACTGGGACCATGAGAATTCTTCCAGCAGATAATTTCAGAGTCAGGGCTAGCCACATCTACAGAGTTTCAGGGTTTGCTAAGAGGTTTCTAAGGGATAATATTATCTCACATTTGAAAGGCAAATGATACCTAGAGGTGTTTTCAAAGCTCTTTCCCAACCATTAGTAATTTATTCTCACAAAAACTCTAGAGACAAAGATTGATGTGGGATTACTGGGCTCCATCTTACATATCAGGAGACTCTATCCTAGAAAAATTGTATAATTTTTTTCCAGGTCACACAGCTAATAAAGGGCAGAGTTGAGACTCAGAGTCTAATCTTTATGGCTTAATTCTCCTACCTTTTCCATTCTACCCTGAGTCCCTCACCACAAGATTATAATAATCATCTCAGTGGTGAAGATATGATTTTAAAGGATTTACTCTATTTCAGCCACTCTGCTGATTAGTTTAAAATATTTACTCTAATTCTTCCATTATCCAAGAGATGTATGATCATTTCTATGTATGGTTGAGAAAACTGAAGCTCAGAACAGACAAGAGACTTGCCCAAGATCATTATGCAGTAAATATTAAAGCTGCCGCAATCAGTATGGCTCAGCTGGTTGGAGCATCAACCTATAACCGAAAGGTTGTGAGTTCGATTCCCAGTCAGGGCACATGCCTGGGCTGCAGGTTGGGTCCCTAGTCGGGGAACATATGGGAGGCAACCAATCAGTGCTTCTTTCTTGAATAGGTGTTTCTCTCTCCCTCTCCCTTTCTCCCTTACTCTCTCTCTTAAAGCAATTTTAAAAAATTAAAATTTTCAGGGCAGGGGAGAGAGCAACAAGGAAAAAGGCAGGACAACTGTAACTGAACAACAGTTTAAAAAAAAATTAAAAATAAATAAATAAATATTACAGCCAACACTTGACTCCTAAATCCAGACATCAGACCTACCAGCAGTTAGATTGTGCTTGTGCAAACAGCCTGACCCTGTGCCAGAAAAGTCACCATTTAAGGACTGTCCCAGTCCCCAACTGGGCCTCAGCAAGGTCAACAGACACCCCCTTCTTTCCAATCTCTGGGACCACTTCACTGCTCTCCTCTCCCACTTTCTAAAATCTTTCCCCAGCCTCCTCCCAGTTTATTTGCATTAAACGATTTACAAAGTTCTAGCGGAAGCGTTTGTTGCTGAGTGATTTATGAGGGAAGGGGGCAGACTGGCAGCACACACAGGGAAGCAAGCATCAAGGTCATTTTTATTTCTCCATCTGTAAGCAGCATCAGCCCACCATGGAAAGTGCTTCCCACAGCTGTGTTAGGACCAACAAGAAACACCTGTATTCTTCACTCGGCTTCTTCCCAAAACCCTCCCCCAAAAGGAATGATGGTTTCTTAAAGTTCATCTGCAAGGTTCTATTCCCAGCACTGATAACCCTATCAAACAGCGGTGAAGTTAATTATTGGTGAATTAAAGTGGAAGTGCTATCTAAATTCTTAGGACATTCTCATTGCTATCAAATGAGTTTATTGTGATTAAAATGATTAATGACATTCCAATAAATACCCGAGAATTAAAATCCTGAGCGCAAAGAAGGTTAAAGTCTTATCATCATTACAGTGCATCAAGGAAGCCCTGCGTGCTCTCCTTACCTGCCTACGTTGGGGAAGAGACACAGGGCAAACACAGAAAACCAGTTGAGTCTTCACAAGTAAGGAAGTCTGGGGCTCTTTTTCCTATTTATGTAGCTTTTGGAACCAACACATATAGTACGGGGGGTAAAAAACAGCTTACATGTAACTTAAATAAAATAGAACCAATGGAACAGAATTGAAAAGCCAAAAATAGATCCAGTCATGTCACAACATTTTAGCATAGATTCAAGAGGGCATTTTAAAACTGAGGAACAGGCTGGATTGTTAAACAAAGGTACTGGGACAACTGGTTCCCCCGCCTTGATTGAGGGGAGATAATTACCTTATAAATTACCCTTAAAAAGATCCCAGAACAATATAACCAGATAAAAATACACGTGAATATTTCTCTATTCTTATAGTGTTGTGACAGCAAAGACATTAGAAAGCATGATTCCGAAAACAGGAACCAGAAAAAAAAAATCAATAGATTCGTTAAGATACCATTTAAACTAAATCAAAAGATAAGTAATAACCTGGGGAAATATCTACAATGTATCTGAAAGATAAAATCTTTGATATTATTTTTTAAAGTTTTATTTACTTATTTTTAGAGAGGGGAGGGGAAGGAGAAAGAGAGAGGAACACCAATGTGAGAAACATCAATTGGTCGTTTCTCATACATACCTTGACCAGGGACCAAACCCAGGTACATGCCCTGACCGGGAATAGAACTGGCAACCTTTTGCTTTGCAGGACAACGCCCAACCCACTGAGCACGCCGTCAGGGTCCTGATATTATTTTTAAGATATAAAAGATATCCTTCATAGATAAAGATCTTCTACAAATAAATTTAAAAAGCCAAGTCTCTGATATAAAAAGTGAGCAAAAGACTTGAAAGAAGAAATACAAGCAGCCAAGACAACTACGACTATGAAAACACTTCCACCTCAGTAGGAGGGAAATAATGCAAATTAAAATAACATATTTTTCACTTTGGCAATGATCTTAAAAGCCTTCTAGTAAGCAACTTGTGAAGTTACAGGGAGATAGATGGAGCCTCTTAGACTCTGCTGAAAGAGTGTGAATTGGCCCCAAATTTATGGAAAGCAATTGGGAGAAAAAAGAAAACTATAAACTGCATTAGTTTGTCAGGACTGTCAAGCAAAGTACCACAGACTGGGTAACTTAAACAATAAACATTGATCTTCTCACAGTTCTCAAGCCTGGAAGTCCAAGATCAAGGTCCCAGGAGGGTTGATTTCTCCTGAGGCCTTGCTCCTTGGCCTTCAGATGGTAGCCGTCTTGCTGCCTCTTCCCATCGCCCTCCCGCTATGTGCATGCTCAGATCTCTGATGCCTCTTCCCTTCTTTTAAGGACACTAGTCCTGCTGGGCTAGAGCTCCACCCTGATTAGACATAAGTTGCCTCCCTAAACAGCCTATCTCCAAATACAGGCACATTGAGGGTTTGGGCTCCAACACTTAAAGTGTCGCATCAGAATGATACTTTGTTGCAACTGATGAACCTACAGTGACACGTGATCATCCCAAATCTGTCCTATACATTAGGGTTCTGTCGTGGTGTTGTACATTGTAAGGGTTTAGACAAATGTATGACACGTACCCATCATTATGGTATTGTAAAAAATTAAGTTCCCTGCCCTAAAAAATGTTTTGTGCTCTACTTATTCACCCCTCTTCCCCACCCTAACCCCTGATTTATTTTTAAAAATTAAATTCCGGCCCTGGCTGGTGTGTTTCAGTGGATTGAGTGCCGGTCTATGAACCAAAGGGTCACGGGCTGGGTTCCTAGTCAGGGCACATGCCTGAGTTGTGGGCCAGGTCCCCCTGCAGGGAGTGTGGGAGAGGCAACCACACATTGATGTTGCTCTCCCTCTCTTTCTCCCTCCCTTCCTCTCTCTAAAAATATAATCTTTTTAAAAAGATAAAATAAATAGGTATTTAAAAATTTTAAATCCCTAAGTGCTTCTGGTAAGTATCATGGTGATGGTGAAACCCCTTTGGAAAGGACTATGGATGATGGAAGCCACGATAACCTGTAATCCCCGGGAAGGCACCTTTGCCCCTGAGTGGAGTAGATGCTCAGTAGAGAGCAGGGGGTCCTAGTGCCCGGCAGTGGAATCTGGCAGACTGGGCTGGAATTTACTCTGTCCTTTGTTAACTGAGTGACCTTGGGAAAACCCTTCACCCCTCTGTGCCTTACTGTCCATTATCTGTATAAGGAGGAAAATAATACCTCCTTGCAGAGTGGTATGAGGATTAGAGATAACTTAAGAAAAGCACCTGGAGATTGGCCGCTGTCAAGAAATGGCGGTAACCCACCATGACCGTCATCACCACCGTCAATGTTCACAGAGCAAATGGATGGGCCAGATTCAGGAAGGCGACACCGAGGTGCAGAAACAGCCGGATCAAAGTTATTTTACGTTAGAGGTTATGGAGGTTGGGATTCTGAATTTGGGATAGTACGTCCTAAGGGAAACAGTAGGACAACTAGAGCTAGTTGTCCTTTTGGAGGCAGCTAGCTCTGGGTTCCAATTCTGACTGCCAACTGACAAGGTGAAGAAATCCAAGCAGGTTGCTTGTACTTTCTGAGCCTTTGGTTCTTCGTCTCAAAAATGGGATCGCTCAGGTTGACTTCGCAGCGTCCCTAGAAGGCCTAAGACTGTCTGGCACATACCAGGACCTGCTCAGTAAGTGGAATCTATTTTTTGTCACCTCCACTGCCTCAGACAGGTGTGCAAATGTTGGTGGCGTCAGAGGCTGTGGGGCAACCTTCTAGAACAAACGCTCCGATGAGTAGTTGTAGCGAAGTCTTTCATTCTTTCAAGAATCATGTGAGAAAAAGAGAGCTAACAAATTATTTCATGTTACCTTCTCGCCCAAGGATCCCTGGCTACAAATAAACTCCGTGATGTTTTTCTCAGATAAGTTACAAATAAGCCCCAACTTGCCTTGAGAGGATTTCTGCAATCTAATTGGCTGGGGCGTTAGTCCTGATACTGTGAAATCCCTTTAGCGGAAAGCCTCTGGGCTGTCAATGGGGCTGGGCCCTTCCTCGGTGTCGGCACTTACAGAGACAGATAAAGGAAGGTTTCCCAATATGAACATCTGGAAATGGGAAAGGAAGGCTCCGAGGAAAAGAAACACTCATTTTTCAAGGCTGCCTTAGGCTATGTCTTCCTGGGAAGCCTTCTCTGGGAACAGGAATCGTGCATTAGAGGCATAACACCCAGATTTTAACAAAGCCACTGGGTATATTTCTGGGGTCACTTCTCAAGAAATTTAGAGCCACATTGAGGAGCTGGCCAGTGAGGTGGCTGCCTGGGGCACCCAAGCACAGAAAGTAGCAAAACCTCATGGGAAATATTTGGAAATACTGTACCCATGAACACAAGACGCCACACAGGATTTTTTACTTGACTAATGAAATTGGTTGGCATTTTAGTGAGGAGTCTTTGGGTCGTATACAATAGAAGACCAACTCAAGCTAGTTTGTTTAAATTGTGGTAAAATACACATGACATAAACTTTACCAACTGTATTATTCTGTTCAGGCTGCCGGAACACATTACCACAAACCAGGTAGCTAAAACTACAGCCGTGCGTTTTCTCACAGCTCCGGGGCTGGCAGTCCAAAGTCAAGGTGTCAGCACAGTGAGTTTCTGCGGAGAGCTCCTTTCTGGGCCCTTGTGTGGCTTCTTTCTTGCTGTGTCCTCACATGGCCTTCCTCTGTGCAAGCACAGAGAGCACTCCGGTGTCTCTTCCTCCTCTTAGCAGCACACAAGCTATATCCCATTAGGCTCCCACTGTTATGGCCTCATTTAACCTTAATTCCTTAAATCCCCTCTTTCTAAATACAGTCACCTTGGGGTTAGGACTTCAACATATGAATTTTGGAAGGACACAGGTCAGCCTTACCCCTGTCTTAAGACACTTTTAAGTGCCCGGTTCAGGGGCATTGAGGGCATTCACATTGTCATGCTACCATCACTGCCACCTGCTCCAGAACTCTTTTCATCTTGCAACACTGAAAGTCTGTGCTTGTTAAAAAAAATACTTTTCCATTTCTCCATCCCCTCAGCCCCTGGAAACCACCTTTTTTACTAAGTATCTCGTATGAATAGAATCATAAAATAATTATTCTTCTATATCTGGCTGATTTCACTTAGCATAATGTCTATAAGTTTCATCTGTGTTGTGGCCTGTGTCCTAATTTCCTTTTTTTTTTTGTAAGGCTGAGTAATATTCCATTGTGTGTCTATCCCACATTACGTTTATCCATTCATAATGCTGCTATGTACATGGGTATAAAAAGAACACATGCAAATTTATCATTGTGATCGTGGTGACGGATTTCTGGGTGTACATAAATGTCAAAATTTATCAAATCGTACACTAAATATGTTCAGATTATAGTACAGCAATTATTTTTCAATATAGCTATAAGAATATACATGTAAATTCAATATAGCTATAAGAATATACATGTAAAATATACATGAAAAAGAATTATTGATGGCACATTTAACTGGGAAGATCAGGAAAGCAGCTAACTTTAGGATGGCTCAAATTATATCAAGATTTCAAATAATGGCTGTCAGTGCACTCTGCTTTGCTTCTCTCCCAGGGTGGCTCGCCCTAAGTGACGGCAAAGATGGGCTCTGGTAGTTCTCAGCTAACACCATTTTTATAATTGGGAGTCTTAGAGCAGAGAGAATATTGCTTTTGCAAAAGTTCCATAGAAAGTCGAGCTCATGCTCTGGTTGGCCTAAGTCTGAGCCAATCATGTTAGCCAGGGAGAAAGTGCTACTCTGAATGTCACCCCTGGATTGTGAGCCCAGCCATGTGATGGGTTGGAAGGATTTATATCATGAACCACACACAGGTAGGTTCCCATCAGGAAGAAGGGGTTCTGTTACTGGAAGATGACAGGCAGACCAAAACTACAGGTAAGTATTGCTGTCCCGCTTCCCTGAAGGATACTGTCCTTATAAAAATATAAAAATGCACAATGTGCTCGGGACCACCTCTATCACAGGGTATTTTTGTGATCTGCATGTGAAAGACTATCCCTACAGCTATGAACCTCCCACCAGCCTCCACCAACCCCTAGAACGGCCAGTTATGCGTCATCTGAAGACGGCAGCTGAAAAGTCACCTGAAATTCTGAAACTGAAGAATCCATAGTGCAATGCTATTTATCCAGGGGGGAAATATGATTTGTTTTATTCTGTCACCTAAATTTTAAACCCATGAAGTTTGGGGGCTCAGAAAATCACAATTTAAACACAATTTCAAGTAGGCCTAATACTTTCTTCGTTAATTAAAAAAATCAGTTTCTCTTCATCGCCATTAAGTAAATCCTGAATAAATATTTTAGAAAAGTAATTTTTGGAGGACATCAAATGTTTACACCGGCCCCCAATATCTCAATCTAACCCTGGTCATAGATCTATCTCTGGGTTAATTTGGAGCACAGTTACGGAAAGCAAAGTGGGCACCTAGGTAACCGCCAGGCAAAGCCTTCCCATGCAGTATCATTTAAACTCCCATCCGCTGGGAGACAGACAATCAATGATTTTTCCAGGGTCACACACAAAATGAATGAATGGCGGTTCTGAGATTCAAATACTGGTTCCTCTGATTCCAAACTCCTGTCTTTTTTTTTTTTTTCTGTGCAAGATATCCATTTTTATTGTCCTTTAACAGGTTCTTAATCCTGCCTCTGTCTGGCTGATACCACAGATATTGTCAGGAGGCAGAGGCCATCATTGCATTAAACGCCACGCATTCTCCTGAAAGCCCACTGTGCACCCTGCTGCTTACAGTTATTGTTAGGAAGCTCAGCATTGATTCCAAACTCCTAAACGTGATCTAAATCCTGGATATAATCTGGCTCTTGTCTATCCTCTGACTCCATCTCACTTCCCTTCCCCCATTACCTAACAGACCCTGCTGCCCTGCAGGCGTCTTAGCACCTCAGCTGGTTACCCTCAGTGTCTTCACATGTGCTGTCTTCGCCTACCCGGGACAGTATTCAGTCCCAGACTCTTATACCTAACTGTTGCTCATCTTCAGACGTCATTTTAAATGTCACTTGGGGAAGACTTCTCTGGATCTGCAGAGAAGGTTCAGCCACCCTGTTTTACTTTCTCAGGGCCTCCTGCACCATGCTTCTCTTTAGCACTTGGGGCAACTGGTAATTCACTACCCATGCAATTACTTGTTTAATGTCTGTCTCTATTCATGCACCTGTTCACAGATAGTTTTTGAGAGCCTATTACACATCTACTGGTGTTTACTGCCTGAGACACTGAGGCTAGAGCAGTGTTGAGAACAGGAGCTCCGGGAAGACTGGGATTTGATCATCTTCTTCTGCCATGTAGCCCCCCAAATAGCTCCATATCCCACCCAGAGCTGGAATCAAAGGAATGAATACACGAAGAAAGGAGAGAACAATGTTAATTATTTATGTTAAAGCTGCACTCCATTCCCTCACTCCCTACATTTGTGGGCTGACTGTAATCCTATTATCTGCGTCTCCAGCACCCAGCATAGTGCATGGATGGAACCGGAGCTCAAAAACCACATATACTATTTAATAAATCAATGAATGATTCAAGCAATCAATTTAATTTGGCATATGCCTTCCTCATAGGTGTGCCCATTAATTACCAATTACCAGTGTTTACATTCCAGTGCTTAACCATTTTTTGCTGCTTCTATAAACTCTGTGGGATGAGAGAATTGGCTTCTCAAATGACTTCCTGCATAAATTAGCCCATCTGAAAGTGAATGTTTATCCTGGGCTCTTTGAAATTCACATCATTCGCACCAACACCCTGCTCAGACAGTTCTTTAATTCCAGTCACCTGGGATTTCTCCCTACCTTTGTTGTCAGCCCCAGTCTAACGCCACTTATCTTATCCACCTGGATTTACATATCAGAAAGGTCTAATCAAAGCCTGCCTGATTGTCTCATCCACCCCGGTTACAAATCTGCCATCTAATCAGGAAACCATGCAGCAAATCAACATGCACTTCTTTCTGAAATCTCCTGCAGAAAAATGGGAGAGCAGGAGGCAGAGCTGTGAACAAGGACTGCAGGAGTCCGCCAGGGGGAAGTTCCCTCCCAGCTGTGTAACACCAGAAGAAAGAAACCAGGCAAAATGCTTTGTCTGCAGTTTGATGCAACCGTGGGTGTGGGAGGGAAAACTAATGACCACAGAGTAACATATTTCTAACCTATGGGGCCTAATAGCATTTCCACCCTGGATTCTCAGGATCTACAAGGCTATAAAGTTACATTCAGAGATCCCTTAGTCCAACAGTTTTCACGTTTTAAGAGCAAGTCAGCTTCAGAGACTGATTTAACTAACGCTAAGGATAATATTAACTTCTGTTGCACTTTTAAAAAACGGGCAGGCTTTGCAGGCATGATTTCATTACACCTTCACAACCCCTATTTTGTAGATTCTTTCATTTTTCCCTTAATGCAGATAAGGAAAAAGAGGCTTAGCAATGTTATTTATTCTTTTTCTGATCCACTGAGCAAGTGAGCAGTGAAGCCAGGATTCAAACGTACATCGTTTGCTCATTCAGAAAACATTTCTTTTCATTTTAACAGATCAGTGCATCTTAAACTTAATTTTCACACAAGTCACCTGGAGATTTTGTTAAAATGCGGATTCTAATTTTGGGGACGCACTTTCCCAACAAGTTCCCAGGTGATGCTGCCAGTACACAGACCACAGGTAAGCCTGACTTCATCTATCTCTCTGTTGCTGTGTGACCTTAAGTTAACTTCTCTAAGCCTCAGTTTCTTCATCTATAAAATAGAAATAATAGAGCCTATCTTATAGATGTGTTTCAAGGATTACATTACATTAAGCAGTCTATATAAAGTCTTACCTTAGTCCCTGGCCTACTCAGCAAGAGAGAAAACACTCAGGAAGCGTTGGATATTGTTATGTTCATAAACTCTGTTATCAGCCACTGTACTGGAGACAGAGTTGAAAAAATGTGGTCTCGAGTCTCAAGGAGTTGCAGTCTAGGGGGAAGGTAAGACTTGAGCTATGATGGGCAGTGAGAGGGGGCCTTGGGAGCTCAGAAGACAACTTCCTAGCCTAGGCATGGAATCACAGGAGACAGTGTCTTTTCTTCGGCCACCCCCAATGCATATGAGAGGAATAAGTCAAGGCAGATGGCCAGCTGGTGTATGGACATTGCAGAACACTGCCAAAAGGGCAGTTTCTCATCCGGGAGCTGAGCAGCCCTTAGGAGCTGATAGGATCTGAGAGGAGCCTCGCTGATTCCTACAGAAGGACTGCTGCTGAAGGATTTCCTTAGCACTCAGGGTTTCCTCTTCCAGGGCCCAGAATTAAGGTCAAGACTCTCAACTTGTTCCTTTGTGTGTTCATTCTCTCATTCATTGAGCTATAACTCCCTTATATAGTAATACAACTCTAAATCTTTCTCCTGCATCTTCCCACACATGTTTCCCCTTTACCTCTTTCCAAATTCTGTCCAGCCCCCAAGACCTGCCATGTTATTCACACCTGCTAAGAGTGAGAATTGCTTGCATTGAAATCCTTTAGTATTAGAACTGAAGCTTCCACCGAAATTCTTCCCTTTAATTTGAACTTCTTTTTCTAAACAATTCTTTCTATAATTGAGAAAACAGAAGCTGAAGTGAAATGACCTATGAGCTAGTGGCCAAACCTACACTAAAAGCAGGTCCCCCGAAGCCCAGCAGGGCTCTGTCCTCCTGTAACACTCAATTAGAGCAGCACCTTAAAAAAGCACAAGGCAGGGATGCACACCCTACGCTCCCCCTCCCCGAAGAAGCTTGGAAAGCCGATAACACATTTGGCATCCTCTCCATAAGCGCTGGATATTGCCAGTGCCTGGCAGCATCTGTGCTTTGAATTGAAGAGCTCTCCCCACCCGGGGCCTGAGACGGCTCAGTCGCTAACAAGCGGCAGTAAAGAGCCCGAGCACATTACACAATGGTGCCGGCCCTCTGTGTTCCAGAAAGTGAAATGTACTGATATCTGCTGACAGGTTTGTTGTGATAATTTGGTAATATAATGCATGTACAACACCTGGTTAGCAGGTGCTCAGCTGGTGGTGGGGGCATTTCAAGGGTTTTAAAGCAAAGTTACTCACTCCCCAGTAAAAGAAAAACCTTTGGCTGGTTGGCTGTCCGTGGCCCTGAGGTGGCACACAGGGTGACGTTCTTAGCCTGGTGACATAGCCCTTGGGAATCCGCACCCCAGGTTCCCGGGCAGGCTCAGTGCCCATCACCGCCCCTCCTCGCCTTCCATTCCATTCTGCAGCCCTGCAGAGTCACTTCCAGTGAAGTCCCTGAGCTCTGTGGCCCTTGCTTTGGACCAGGACTTTGCCAGGAGTGTTCACTAATTCCCTCCTCATCGCCAAAGGCACACATTTTCCGACCCACTAAAGCTCATCCTTCCGTCTCTAAGCAGGTCTCAGTTTTGATGACTTCTTAGGGAAGCCTCCCCCTCGCCCCAGCAAGCCCCAGGCGGAGTCTCTGTATGCCTGTGGTGATCATACTCTCATCGTCCACTATTCTCGGCCCTGTGCCATGTCTGCATGCCCTGCGAGGAGGCGGGCTCAGTGCGGGTAGGAGCTATGTCTGAGAAGACTTGCTCATCATCCTCTCTCTTTCTCACCCCATTCAGGGCCTGACACAGAGTGGAAACTCCTTAATAGCTGTAAATGGAATGGATCAGAATAACAGTAAGAGCACTGAGATAAATAAAGAATGTCACCACTACAGTCCGAGCAAGCAAGACAAATGGCCTTGTCCCGTTGCTGAGACAAAAGTTTACACAAATAATTTCATTTTCAGCCTTTCCAGAACAAAGTAGGATTTAAAGTAAAGTGAAAATAAAATAAAATAAAATAAAACTGAACAAAACAAAATAAAATAAAATAAACCAACTACCCGGTGTCTGGGTGCAAGGATACCACAGCCAATGTGCTTGTCCATCAGGAAACTGGGTCCAGGCTTATCAAAGCAAAGTGCTACTAGCCAGGGTGGGAATGGGTTTAGACAGGGCTTCTTTGAACCTCACAGAGAAAGCCACCCTCTAAACCCCCATCACTGAAACGCCAGAGCTTTCCTTTCCTAGCACCTATAGAATCGCATTAGCATAAGCATTGTCATGTAATGAGTTGTCAGGCTGAAGACGTAATTATTGCAAAGCAGAGAAAATTTTCAAAAGTTGAGCTTTAATGGAAAAATGAGATGGGAGCTCTGGCATTCAAGTATAAAACAAACTTTTTAATATTCATTTCTCTTGCACTCTTTGAAATTCACCTTCAGAGCTCCAAGGTGAACAGGGGGAAAAAAGTTCAATAATTTTCAAATGCTAATTATAATTCATCACAGGTGATTAAACAAGGCTGTGGGTATTTGTTGCCCACCATTTCCCCCTCCACACCCCCCCTTAACAGTGGACATTTAATTTTAATTAAAAAGGGTTTTTTATTTTTTAAAAATGATTCCTGGTTTCCTGTGGTATTTTTTTCCCTGCAAAAAACCTCAATTCCTCCATTGTTACTAGATAGGAAATACTGCACACATATTAATGCCTTTTATTTTGATAGGGAATCTGTTAGTTCCTCCACCTCCAGGGTCTCTGTCCTTCCTAAGGGAGCCCATCCTAATGCCATAGGCTGCCTTTCCAGGTCCTCATAATTTAGGCAGCACAGTGCCTTAAATGTCTGAATCTTAAGTTTCTTTGTCTGAAAAATGGGGATGATAATAATGAGATTGAGTTTGCTCTCCAACGGAGGTACCCTGGGAAAATAAGATGTTCTTGCCACATGTGCCTTGTAGGATTGATGCTCACTAGGAGATCAAGGGCCCTCAACAATGTTCCCTACATGTTGACTATTGTTTTTGTCATTGATAAATATTTGTTCACTCATTCACTCAATGAACATACTGAATTCCTTCTGTGTATCAAGCACTCTGGTAATTTCTAGGGATTAAGAAGAAAAAAGAAAAAGAACCATATGCCATCTGTCACCAGGAGGACTGACCCAGTTTCGACAGCGAGACAGACAGGAGAGCAAACAGTTTTGCTTCCATCTGACCCTCACAGAAATGCTCTGAGGTGAACAGGATATGGGATTAGGAGTTGCAGCTCCGTGACCTGCGGAGAGTCCTTTAACATTTTGGCACTCAAAATTCATTGCACAAAGAGCAAAACCAGTAGTATTGTTTCTACCAGCCTTTGAATACCGTGTGAATATTATTTTCCTTGATTTTCCATCTCTTCCATAAATCTATGCTCCAGACACACTTCCTAGCCTTTATGTCTATGATTTCTCTGACCTAGACACTTTCCTCATTTAATTGTCTGTCATACCTATACTTACCCTTTGAAAATTAGGATAGAGGCCATGACCCCTGGGAAGCCTTCTCACATCGGGTAAGAGAATTCAATTTCTGATGTTGTTCCCATAACACTTCTTTGTTCTTGTCCCAGTTTCAGCCCCGAGCCTATAATATATAGCGAGTCACTGACGTGGTTGTCTTACCCCCAGATGGTGAGCTCCTTGAGGACAGTCATAGTTATGTCTTTACTCCATGCCAGCAACAAGGTGCTGAATAGTAAATAGATGATGATGTGTCTGCCAGGGCTGCTTGGTTGCAAGCAACAGGGACGGATTTTGGCTAACCTAAATGGAAACATAAATCTATTGGAACGATATCAGGTGAGTAAAAATCTGACAATGAGGTGGGAGAGCTAGTCTCATGGACAGATGGAAAACAGGACAGATGTCGGAACTTAAAAAGCAAGTACTGATAGATCACAGCCAGGGAAATCCACTCCAATGTTATGTCATTGTGCGTATTATTCTAGATGTGAATGCTGTGAGAGAGTCTGATTGGATAGGGAGGGCAAAGCATCTGAATGTCAGTCCTTCTGACTGTTCCTTAGGGGAACAAAGTTAACCCCCCAAAGGAATTTTGAATGCTAGTTCCAAAAGGAGGTATGCATACGGGGTGGCCCAAGTTATAAATTTCTACCATGGGTTACTGAGCAAATAAGTGAGTGCTTAGAATGTTGTGACTTATTCGTTTCTGAATCCCAGTACTTGGCACAGTGCCTATCACTAAGTGATCTTCTTTATTCATACTTATTTTAGGATCTGGTCTGGAATCATTTTCAGAGGGGCCACCTTTATGCTTAACGGCCCTGAAGAGACTGAACTCTCCATCGAAAGCTTAGTCAGTCCTTTCCTTATAGAGTTTTCTGCCAGACGGCGTGAGGCCCTGATCTAACCACTCAGATCATCTTCACAATTATCAGTCTGTTTGTTTGATCAATCAATCAAGACGGCGGGGGTGGGGGGTCCACATCAGGTGTTAAGACGCTCCAGAACAGTCATCCTGGATTGGCAGGCACAACTGAAGTGCCCTTATTCTGTTGCCCCTTAACAGTACAAATTTGCAGTTGTGTCTTTTGCCACTTCCCATTTTGTATTGGTTTCTGAAGCTTCGTTCTCCATTAAAATCAAGTTTACACAGGAGGCTCTAAGCAGAACAAACTCAAGTCAGGCATTTTTGGATGGAACCCAAAGCTCCTCATAATTCACAGGTGAAGAGGATTAATTTCATTGCCATGCTCCCGACACACCCCTTTCAAAGTGGTTTACCACTGCCGTTTAGTAAATGTTTTTCGCCTCCTGCTTCTGGTTCCAGCCACATTTGCATATTCATCAGAAGTATGTGCACAGTATTAAACCTGGCAGTTACTGCACTTCTCACTCCTGTTGCCCTCTGTGAATGCTGATGCCTCTTCCTCTAGCTGGAGCCATACTTTTCTCAAGGTCAGCACATGCTAGCAACTCCCCAGAGAACTCGACATAGAAACTTTCCCTGGACAAGCCACCTGCTGCTGCTTTCTGCCCACTCACTGGGCATGATGGGAGGTGGTATACACAGGATGCAAGCGTATGGGATGGGCAGGCATGGGGTGAACACTGAGGTGGACACAACATATCTGGTTGAGGTCTAGGCTCCAACACCTGCCTCGATGCTTGTTGCTTCCACCCAATGAGCCTCAGCATCCTCATTTGGGAATGCGATAAAGCTCCCCCTGCTGTCTTGTTGACTGCAAGAGATTTTGTAGGTGAAGGTGCTTTGTTGACTATGAAGCCATATAGAAAAGTAACAAATTTTCATATTTATTTCTTGTTCTATTATAAAAGGAAACGAGAGGAAGCCCATGTTTGTCCATGCCGTGGAGGGATGCCTCACTAGATAGTTGCAGAATGTCAACATCTCCAGGTGTTCGACGCTTCCTAAGCTCTGGGTATCAGGGAGGCCTCTCCACCTCTGCTATGCAGGGCGGGGGACTCGGTTCCCAGTGAAGAAAATCCCTCTGCACAAATCCTGTTCCAACTTTGTGATAACCTGACAATTTCATGTCTTTAATGTTGGTGACAGGCCCAAGAGCAGTGTAACTGATTTTTACCCATGTCCTTTGTTATTTTTCACAGATTTGGAACCTCACTTGAAACATCCTATCTATTGTATTTTGGTGTCTTGGACAACTCTTTCCAAATAACATGTGGTTACAAAAATAAAAATGATAATTCTTAATGGTAAGAATCACCCCCAAAAATATAAAAGAGGCCAATGGGACAAAGTTACTGGGTAGGTGGGTGCACAATGCTGTCATTGGAATGGTCAGGGAAGACTTCTCTGGGGAGGTAATGTTTGAGCACAGAACTGAAGGAGAAGAAAAAGACAGTGTTCCCTGAGTTGAAATATTTTTTCTTCCTCTGACCTCCTACTGTCCTTCGTATATCCAGTGGAACATCGCTCACAGCCAGCCTGCCCCCAGAGTTAGCTATTTCTGTTTCTGTCTTCCCAGTGAGATTGCGAGAACCCAGAGGGCAGGGATTATCTTATTTATCTCCATATTCTTCTATGGCCTTGCATAGAACAGGTGTTCAACAAATGAGTGCTAAATAAAATGCAAATAAAGTTGAGAGTGAATTAGAGGGCTTTTTTTCATATAGATGGTTACCCAGAAGCTGTGTCAAGGCCTCTCATGGACATGCAGTAAACTACCTGGGGAAGGACTACAAGCACTACCTGTCCTTTACAGCGGTGTTGTATTGTACGTGCTGGTTTCAGCGAGGAGATGCTGTATTGTAGCCCTTCTTTAAGTGGAAAAGGCTTTACAGGCTTTATGGACACATTTTATCGACCCCGAGTGCAAGTTCCACTTCTTGCCAGGGTATGTGTTTGCATAACGATTTATTTCAATGTTGTCCAAATCCAACAGTTACGACCCCTCAAAACTAATGAATTTGGCTCTTCCTTCATTTGCAATGATTTGTTTCCTGATTTATAGTGTTAAATCTCAGCCTTTTTACAGATAACTTCTTTCTTCAGTTAGTATCACTGAACACTGACGCTTTCTTCTAAACATGGACAGTTTAATTCCTAAAGCGAAATCTTGATTGATGATTACGGATACCATACTCATGATCTGCATTCTTATCTAAAGGTCTTCAGTCAGCCATACCTTGTAGGTTAATATTTTTCTTGATACGTTGGTGAGTCATTAAATCACTTTAGTGGGTTATGACCAGAATTTTATTTAAATTAAATTAAATAACAGAAAATATCATAGTATGTCAAATTTAGAGGTCTTTGAGTCTCGTGATTTTGTGTGTGTGTTTGTGTGTATATGCATGCATGTACGTATGCACATGTTTGTACTGGGTCACAGTCAAAATGGTTTAAAAGCTACTATTGTAAACATTTCTCCAGTTACATCCCCTACTAGTCATACTTTTCCCCCTTTGTGACATCTTCAGTTTTCATGTGCAAACATTAATGTTCTATAATGCCCAACCTGAACTCATTATCTTCTCTTTGAATGCGATCTTCCTTTTGCCTTTCTTATTTTAAAAAGTTATCATAACTCTTGAAATCTAAACTGAACATCATAAAATCTTCTTAATTCAACCTGAAAACATAACCAAAAAATGCATTCCTTTCTGTCCATTCCAAAAGCCTATGCCTTAGATCAAACTTTTGTCACCTCATGACTGACAACCGCATCACCCTTCCATTAGGTCTTCTTAGTCTGAGCTTAACCTGCTCAGTTCGAACTTCATTTAACTGTTGGAGTGAACCTTGTCCATGTGAAGAATTTAGTTGGACCACAACCGTCTGTTTCCTTTTCCTCTATGTGATCGTTAAAATTAAGGTAAAAGAGTAACAAAAAGGGGAAGGTGTTTTAAACATTAAATGAGACATGTGACATGTAAGCAATTTGAAGAAAGTCTAAAAGCAGCTGGATGAGAGGTACTGATGAGCAGTCTGGTTATGAGGGAGGGGAGTGGATTCCGCTGACAGGAGAAATCAGGGAGTGTTCAGCATTCAGACTTGTCAGGTTAAAAAGAGCATGGACCACGGGGGTAAAAAGGAACCACTAGCCAAGGCCCTTTCTCCATCCTCCCCTCCCACATGCAGCATATAACATGCTTTAGCACCCAGGCACATGTTCCCAGAAAAAAAAGTCTCTACACTCTACACCCTCTCTACTAAGAGGTAAATGAAAAAAAAAATATATATATATATATACACACACACAGACATATATATATGCAGTTTACATATATAATATAGAGATATATGTGATATATAAAAGAATAGAAATATAAAACTGAATGTATAATTTATATTATAGAATTATGTTTATAATTTATTTTATTTGTATTTATAATGTAACTCTCTGGTTAAATTTCTGCATCTGAAAAGTAAGGTCACCTTCAGCTCTGACAATTTATGATTTTCTCTCTCATGTGCAAATTTATATCTGTTCTGTGATCATTAAACCAACCTGCTGAACAGATTTAAAAAAAAAAAAAAAGGACTGCATTGTCCCCTTGGGCTTGAGCTTCATCACTGGGAGAATCCTGAAGGAATTTCCAATAAAGCATTGAATCCTCAAATCTGAGGGCTTGGGTAAGCCATTGGAGAAAGCACACACTTGGGAGAGACTTGCGTTATAACCCCCTTTTTAAAATCACTAATACCATGTAACTGTTATTTATTAAATGCTTGTGATAGCCAAATATTTGGCTAAATACTTACACACATGATCACACTCGGTGTACAAACACCTTATCAAAGAGAGCATTATCGTTCCCATTACACAGAAGGGGAAACCAAGGTTCAGAGAAAGTAAGCAACTTCACAACATCACAGCTAAGCAAGTTGCAAAGGCAAGTTTCTATGTCAAGTCTACCAGGTTCCACAACATGTGCTCTTACCTAGTGGTTAAGCTCTTCTATTAGCTTCAAGTCAATCCCCCCGTGCCTCAGTTTCCTTACCTGTCAAATGGAAGAAACCCCTGACTTCTATTGCCCTTAAGTTGTTGTGTATATACAAGATGCTGAACTTAATTCTGCCTTGATAAAATGATAAGTCATAAAAACACAAGTTATAAATTGCAATTTGAATGGCTTTGGGTATACAGTTTGGCAAAGTCCAACTCCCCATGACTTTATAACAAGTCTACTTGTACCTCTTGCTGTTGGCTTAGAGCCTACAGACATTTGTACGTGCAATTCCTAGACTAGAGGTTGGAAGCTTACGAAATGATACATACGCTTTAAAGAGAAAAGGTAAAAGTTCATTAGAAAGTGTTCCTATATGGATTTTCCTTTTTTTTTTTTTTTTTTGCCAGTGGTCCAGAGAAATGGTCCAGGTTTCCTCCGCTGAAAATTCACGATAGTCTCTGGACTTTTGGTGGATAATTTGATAAAGAAACATGACAGCACCTCACAAATTCTAAAAGGCAGAAGAAATGTAAAGTACTATTTTAACAAGCAACACTTTGTGCAAAAGTTTAAGCATCATGTCAAAGAAGTAAACTTAGAAACACAGGCCCCACCACGTTTTTACACTCCAGATGTTAAAACATCTTGTTTATTCATTTCTGACTTATGAGCCATTTGTTTGAAACATAAGTCCTGTTGTATTTAAAAAAAAAAAAACACTCTGGACAAACAGAATTCTTCTGGACCAGAGCAAAATTAGGCTATTTGCAAATAGCTGCAGAAGTGAGTTATTTACTGGGTGCCGGGCACTGGGTCCAGGATCCTCTGATGACATGCTCATCTCGAAGGAGCTCCTGGCATCCTTTCCTCACTCATGGCACTTTGTTGCTGTGTCTCTACCCTCCTTCCTGGACTGAGCCCTCTGAGGTTAGAAGCTTACCAGTTATCTTTTCTTTCTGAGCACACAGTAGACTTTAAAGATTCTCCTGTTACATTCATGTTGTTTTAAGCCACAGAATTTGTGGGGTTTTTTTTTTAAAGCAGCCATAGGAAACTGATACAAGATTCTCCCACCCTCCACTAGAATGGAAATGTTATGAAGACAGGGATTAGTGTCTAGTACGATATGAAAATCGTAAGAGGCATTCAAAATGGCTTGTTGAGGCAGTAAGTGAGCATACGAATGATACGGTTGTATGTGCCTTCCATACCAGACTGGGAGAGGCTTGAGGGCAAGGATCATACCTCATTGCTATCTGCATATCTATTGCCCTTCCTGTGTGTCACGCAGCAGTCAACTGAACTCAATGAACTGAAGGAAGTAGCATCACATTTGTCAAACTGAATGATCAGGAGATAGTTGATAAAGTCATGGTCAAATATGTTTCATGTGCACATAGTCTTTTAAAGAAAAACTGGATTGCGTGGAGCGTGAGTAGAGCAGGTATGTGGGGCTGTCTGTTTTTCTGTATCTGACTGGAAGCTCTCAGCATGCGGCTAAGAGTAAAGGAGTCCAGCGGTGAATGAAAAGACATGCGTATTTTTTATTCTCATTCCATTTCTGAGCTGAGTCTCTAATAAAAGGGTCCGGAGCCCCCTCGTGATCCCAAACTCCCCTGCATGAGGCACTGAGAGCCGAAAGGGGGTCGGCGCGTCAGGAAGACCTTGAACCTCACTCAGCCGCTGCCCCAAGAACCCTGGGCTCTGGTGGCTGTGCCCACCCCACGTGCAGAAGCTGTTTCCCACAATACTGTTTGGCTTCTGCGCTCCATGGATTAGCTAGGGCCGATTAAGTAACCAATTTATGTTCTCAAAGCTGTTTAAATGCATGCTGTGTCTGCATGATAGATGGCTCTGGCCTCCTGTGAACCGTCATTCCTTCCCCAGGATTTCTTTTCCCCTCTCAAAAATAAATATAAAAAGGAGTCTAAAATAATACTGCAAGGGAAACAGGAAATTCAATTTTTTTTTGCAGTTAATTCTAATGAAGTCATACAACCCAGATGGCATGAATAATTCTACCTAGGGGAGGGCCGACAGAGATGTGGGTCACAGGCCCACCCACTGGAAGGCAGGGGCAGCACAGTGGAAAATGCGTGAGTCTTGGGGCCAGGAAGGCCTGAGTCCAAATTCCAGACGGGCAGCTTTTGGCTGTGCAGTCTTGAACAAGTCACCTCTCCTCTCTATCCTTTAATCTTGAAAATTGGGGATATAATGTTTAACCATCAGGTAGATGTGAAATTTGGAAATACATATACAAATAACCTGCGCATTCATAGCCCTAATTCAGAGTCACAAGCTCAGATTTCCACAGGGGCCTGGCAGGTAGTATAACTGAGAGACACTGGCCAGGTGGGACCTGTAATGAATTGGCAAGCGTGTGCCCCGTCTAAGGGGCAGCTGCTGCTAGCGTGCTCCAGCTGGGGGTGACCATGTGGAAACGAGAGCTGGACATACCAGGGCAGCCAACGTTTCAACAGAAGAATGAAATATTTTTTAAAAAATCTGAAGCCTCTTAAGCTTTTGATGTTGACCATAAACTAAAAATATTTTTAAATTACTGATTAGGTCAAACAACATCTATGAATAGGATCTGGCTTATGGTCCATGAGTTCATAGTCTGTGCTCTAAATAAATGGTCATTATTATTGTAACTTGGGGAAACTTAGAAACAGAAAATGTCATACTGTCTTAAGTGCTTTCAGGTTAAAACATCTTTTAATGATACTGGCCTATGATGAAGTTTTCACTTCCTTGTGGTAAAAAAGATAAAATAAAAAAAGAGCAAATCGAGTTTATCTCACCTTGTCACCAAAAGCTAAATTTACTCCATTGAAAACATTTTTAAAGTTCTACTTCGTTTTGTGATTAAAACCTTTCCTTATGAGATGATTATCATGGTGAGCAATAAGTTGTTTTTTAAGTCCTCTGTAGGTGAAATTAGAAGTTGGTAATGTTATTGGAGTCCCTTCCTTTTAAAATTGCATTTTATATATTTTTAAATTCTAGGTATCAACGGCTGGTCTGAGGCATTTCTACTAACGTGAATTTTGTTGCATGAGTTATGTCCATTCTGTGAAGTCGGCCGATTGCTCCTCATTATCCATTTCTCCTTCTTCCTTAGTGAGAGAATATTCCACTAGGAACATGATCGCCAAAAATAAAGACTGGATTTTACAGCCTTCTTGTAGCAATGTGGCCATGTGGCTTAGTTCTCGTCAACAATAAGCAGAAATATACTAAGACAGTTTCTTGATACGTCCCTCAAAAAATAACTAGCATGCACCTTTTGTCTTGCTTCCCTTCTTCCTCCATTCTGCTCCCTGGAACGTGGGTATAGTGACTGGAAAGCCATCTTGGATGGCAGAGCAGGAGGCCAAAAGGAGCTTGCATCCCTGAAGAGTACATGGAAGAGAGCTGCCAACTTGGTTCTGTGGAGTGTTGACTTCAGACTTTTCTATGAGTGAAAGAGCCTCCTTTCTTCTATCTTGTTGAAGCCACTCTTCCTATGGGTCTCTCTTACTTGCAGCTGTACCTAATCCCTGCTGATACACTTGGGAAATGTTTCTAACTGGGTGCTCTCATTTGTAACAAATACTTGTTTTAGATTCATTTCTCATGTTAATCAATAAGAGGAAGTGAAAACTGAATCAAAGAAAAATGTTTGTTGGGACATTTTGGGGTTTAAATAATCTCCAAGCAATCTTCAGTGATTTGCAAACATACTTCTCAAGCTTTAGCAATTGAAAAGCATGTAAGGGGTCTACAGTGGAACCACCATGACCGGGTCATCTACTACCCTACTGTTGGCATGTATTGGCATCTCTAATTGTTGGCTTAAAAATTCACACAAATGGACCTATATTGAGATTGTAAGACTATGCAGGTCATAATCTCTGACAACCCAAATGACTTGAGAGGACGCATCATGTTTCCACAGGTGATTCACAGGGAAGTATCATCACAGCTGATCTTTGAGGGCTGAAGCACTGAAACAGGGCCCTAAATACCCACAGGTGATCTGTGATGGTACTTGGTATTACCATCTACAGGTGACTATGGAAATAATGTGAGTTTCTTGAGGGAAGGCACCTTATCCCTGCTACTTGCTGTGTCCTTACTTTGCACCACTCTCGCTTGCTCACTCACTGTTTCCTGGACATGCTGACA